>RCUC01130809.1:0-10509 GCA_003697995.1 Taxidea taxus jeffersonii
CCCCTCAATTTGTTTTATGACATTAAGAGTCTCTTTTGGTTTGTCTCCCTCCCGATCCCATCTTGTTTCATTTTCTCTTTTCCTACCACCTTAACTCCCACCCCCGTTGCATCTCCACTTCCTCATATCAGGGAAATCATGTGATAATTGTCTTTCTCCAATTGACTTATTTCGCTAAGCATAATATGTTCTAGTTCCATCCACGTCGTCGCAAATGGTAAGATTTCATTTCTTTTGATGGCTGCATAGTATTCCATTGTATATATATACCACCTCTTCTTTATCCATTCATCTGTTGATGGACATCTAGGTTCTTTCCATAACTTGGCTATTGTGGACATTGCTGCTATAAACATTCGGGTACACGTGCCCCTTTGGATCACTACGTTTGTATCTTTAGGGTAAATACCCAGTAGTGCAATTGCTGGGTCATAAGGTAGCTCTATTTTCAATTTTTTGAGGAACCTCCATGCTGTTTTCCAGAGTGGTTGCACCAGCTTGCATTCCCACCAACAGTGTAGGAGGGTTCCCCTTTCTCCACATCCTCGCCAGCATCTGTCATTTCCTGACTTGTTCATTTTAGCCATTCTGACTGGTGTGAGGTGGTATCTCATTGTGGTTTTGATTTGTATTTCCCTGATGCCCAGGGATGTGGAGCACTTTTTCATGTGTCTGTTGGCCATCTGGATGTCTCCTTTGCAGAAATGTCTGTTCATGTCCTCTACCCATTTCTTGATTGGATTATTTGTTCTTTGGGTGTTGAGTTGCTAAGCTCTTTATAGATTTTGGATACTAGCCCGTTATCTGATACGTCGTTTGCAAATATCTTCTCCCATTCTGTCAGTTGTCTTTTGCTTTGTTGACTGTTTCCTTTGCTGTGCAAAAGCTTTTGATCTTGATGAAATCCCAATAGTTCATTTTTTCCCTTGCTTCCCTTGCCTTTGGCGTTGTTCCTAGGAAGAAGTTGTTGCAGCTGAGGTCGAAGAGGTTGCTGCCTGTGTTCTCCTCAAGGATTTTGATGGATTCCTTTCTCACATTGAGGTCCTTCATCCATTTTGAGTCTATTTTCGTGTGTGGTGTAAGGAAATGGTCCAATTTCATTTTTCTGCATGTGGCTGTCCAATTTTCCCAACACCATTTGTTGAAGAGGCTGTCTTTTTTCCATTGGATGTTCTTTCCTGCTTTGTCAAAGATTAGTTGACCATAGAGTTGAGGGTCTATTTCTGGGCTCTCTATTCTGTTCCATTGATCTATGTGTCTGTTTTCGTGCCAGTACCATACTGTTTTGATGATGACAGCTTTGTAGTAGAGCTTGAAGTCTGGAATTGTGATGCCACCAACTTTGGCTTTCTTTTTCCATATTCCTTTGGCAATTCGAGGTCTTTTCTGCTTCCATATAAATTTTAGGATTATTTGTACCATTTCTTTGAAAAAATTGGATGGGATTTTGATAGGCATTGCATTAAATGTGTAGATAGCTTTAGGTAGCATAGACATTTTCACAATATTTATTCTTCCAATCCATGAGCATGGGACATTTTTCCATTTCTTTGTGTCTTCCTCAATTTCTTTCATGAGTACTTTATAGTTCTCTGAATATAGATTCTTTGCCTCTTTGATTAGGTTTATTCCTATGTATCTTATGGTTTTGGATGTAATTGTAAATGGGATTGACTCCTTAATTTCTCTTTCTTCTGTCTTGTTGTTGGTGTAAAGAAATGCAACTGATTTCTGTGCATTGATTTTATATCCTGACACTTTACTGAATTCCTGTACAAGCTCTAGCAGTTTTGGAGTGGAGCCTTTTGGGTTTTCCACATATAGTATCATATCATCTGCAAAGAGCGATAGTTTGATTTCTTCTTTGCTGATTTGGATGCCTTTAATTTCTTTTTGTTGTCTGATTGCTGAGGCTAGGAATTCTAGTACTATGTTGAATAGTAGTGGTGATAACGGACATCCCTGCCGTGTTCCTGACCTTAACGGAAAAGCTCTCAGTTTTTCTCCATTGAGAATGATACTTGCCGTGGGATTTTCATAGATGGCTTTGATAATATTGAGGTATGTGCCTTCTATCCCTACACTTTCAAGAGTTTTGATTAGGAAGGCATGTTATACTTTGTCAAATGCTTTTTTCAGCATCTATTGATAGTATCATATGGTTCTTGTTCTTTCTTTTGTTAATGTATTGTATCACATTGATTGATTTGCGGATGTTGAACCAACCCTGCTGCCCTGGAATAAATCCCACTTGGTCGTGGTGAATAATCCTTTTAATGTACTGTTGGATCCTATTGGCTAGTATTTTGGTGAGAATTTTCGCATCTATGTTCATCAAGGATATTGGTCTGTAATTCTCTTTTTTGATGGGATCCTTGTCTGGTTTGGGGATCAAGTTGATGCTGGCCTCATAAAATGAGTTTGGAAGTTTTCCTTCCATTTCTATTTTTTGGAACAGTTTCAGGAGAATAGGAATTAATTCTTCTTTAAATGTTTGGTAGAATTCCCCTGGGAAGCTATCTGGCCCTGGGCTTTTGTTTGTTTGGAGATTTTTGATGACTGTTTCATTCTCCTTACTGGTGATGGGCCTATTCAGGTTTTCTATTTCTTCCTGGTTCAGTTTCGGCAGTTTATATGTCTCTAGGAAAGCATCCATTTCTTCCAGATTGTCGAATTTGTTGGCATAGAGTTGTTCATAATATGTTCTTATGATTGTTTGTATTTCTTTGGTATTGGTTGTCATCTCTCCTCTTTCATTCATGATTTTATTTATTTGGGTCCTTTCTCTTTTCTTTTTGATAAATCTAGCCAGGGGTTTATCAATCTTAATAATTCTTTCAAAGAACCAGCTTCTAGTTTCATTGATTTGTTCTATTGTTTTTTTGGTTTCTATTTCATTGATTTCTGCTTTGATCTTTATTATTTCTCTTCTCCTGCTGGGTTTAGGCTTTCTTTGTTGTTCTTTCTCGAGCTCCTTTAGGTGTAGGGTTAGGTTGTGTATTTGAGACCTTTCCTGTTTCTTGAGATAGGCTTCTATGGCTATATATTTTCCTCTCAGGACTGCCTTTGCTGTGTCCCACAGATTTCGGACCGTTGTGTTTTCATTATCATTTGTTTCCATGTTTTTTTTCAATTCTTCTTTAATTTCCTGGTTGACCCATTCATTTTTTAGAAGGATGCTGTTGGGTCTCCACGTATTTGTGCTCTTTCCACATTTCCTCTTGTGATTGCATTCTAGCTTCAGAGCATTGTGGTCTGAAAATATGCAGGGAATGATCCCAATCTTTTGATACCTGTTGAGACCTGATTTATGACCCAGGATGTGATCTATTCTGGAGAATGTTCCATGGGCACTAGAGAAGAATGTGTATTCTGTTGCTTTGGGGTGGAATGTTCTGAATATATCTGTGATGTCCATCTGGTCCAGTGTGTCATTTAAGACCTTTATTTCCTTGTTGATCTTTTGCTTGGATGATCTGTCCTTTTCAGTGAGGGGTGTGTTAAAGTCTCCAACTATTATTGTATTCTTGTCAATGTGTTTCTTTGATTTTGTTATTCGTTGGCTTATATAGTTGGCTGCTTCCATGTTAGGGGCATAGATATTTAAAATTGTTAGATCTTCTTGTTGGACAGACCCTTTGAGTATGATGTAGTGTCCTTCCTCATCTCTTATTATAGTCTTTGGCTTAAAATCTAATTGATCTGATATAAGGATTGCCACCCCAGCTTTCTTCTGATGTCCATTAGCATGGTAAATTGTTTTCCACCCCCTCACTTTCAATCTGGAGGTGTCTTCAGGTCTAAGATGAGTTTCTTGTAGGCAGCATATGGATGGGTTTTGTTTTTTTATCCATTCTGAAACCCTGTGTCTTTTGATTGGGGCATTTAGCCCATTTACATTCAGGGTAACTATTGAGAGATATGAGTTTAGTGCCATTGTATTGCCTGTATGGTGATTGTTACTGTATAATGTCTCTGTTCCTTTCTGGTAATACTTTTAGGGTCTCTCTTTGCTTAGAGGACCCCTTTCAATATTTCCTGTAGAGCTGGTTTGGTGTTTACAAACTCTTTCAGTTTTTGTTTGTCCTGGAAGCTTTTTATCTCTCCTTCTATTTTCAATGATAACCTAGCTGGATAAAGTATTCTTGGCTGCATGTTTTTCTCGTTTAGTGCTCTGAATATATCATGCCAGTTCTTTCTGGCCTGCCAGGTCTCTGTGGATAAGTCTGCTGCCAATCTAATATTTTTACCATTGTATGTTACAGACTTCTTGTCCCGTGCTGCTTTCAGGATTTTCTCTTTGTCGCTAAGACTTGTAAATTTTACTATTATATGGCGGGGTGTGGACCGATTCCTATTGATTTTGAGGGGTGTTCTCTGCACCTCCTGGATTTTGATGCTTGTTCCCCTTGCTATATTAGGGAAATTCTCTACAATAATCCTCTCCAGTATACCTTCTGCTCCTATTTCTCTTTCTTCTTCTTCTGGAATCCCAATTATTCTAATGTTGTTTCGTCTTATGGCATCACTTATCTCTCGAATTCTCCCCTCATGGTCCAGTAGTTGTTTGTCTCTCTTTTGCTCAGCTTCTTTATTCTCTGTCATTTGGTCTTCTATATCACTAATTCTTTCTTCTGCCTCATTTATCCTAGCAGTAAGAGCCTCCATTTTTGATTGCCCCTCATTAATAGCTTTTTTTATTTCAACTTGATTAGACTTCAGTTCTTTTATTTCTCCAGAACGGGCTTTTATTTCTCCCGACAGGGTTTCTCTAATATCTTCCATGCCTTTTTCAAGCCCGGCTAGAACCCTGAGAATCGTCATCCTGAATTCCAGATCTGACATACTACCAATGTCTGTATTGATTAGGTCCCTAGCCTTCAGTCCTGCCTCCTGTTCTTTTTTTTGTGGTGAGTTTTTCCGCCTTGTCATTTTGTCCAGATAAGAATCTGCTGTTCTCCTTGTTAAGTGAACTTGGTCTTGGCTGGATTTCTTTGATCTTCTGGGGGAGGGGCCTGTTGTAGTGATTCTCAAGTGTCTCTGCCCCAGGCGGAATTGCACCGCCCTTACCAGGGGCCGGGCTAAGTAATCCTCTCAGGTTCACTTTAGGGAGCTTTTGTTCCCTGAATGCTTTCCGTAGAGTTCCGGAGGACGGGAATGAAAATGGCGGCCTCCCAATCTCCGGTTCGGAGGGGCCGAGAGCTCGGGGCCCAGTCTTCAGTGCGCCTTCAGAGAAAAGCGTTTAATCACTCCCGTCTCCCCAGTCTCCGGCCGCGCTCGGAGACTGCGCTCCTTGAAAATCCTGCATAATCAGTCCCGTCTCACTGGCTTCTGGGAGCGCTCCGAGCTCACCCAGCCTGTGACCAAGCATCTCTGCCTCTGGCAGAGTCCCACCTGGTGTCTCCGAACCCCGTAGGTCCCTGAGCTCTCCCAGGTTGGAGTCTCACCGGATCTTGTGGGGACCCCTTGCACAGAGCACCGGCCCGTGTCACAGAGCACCGGCCAGTGCCACAGACCACGGCTCCAGGAAACCTCGGCTCTGTCTCTGCAGCTGGCTTCCCCGCTCTAATACCTGTGAGCTCTGCGACACTCAGACACCCCCGATCCTTCTGTGACCCCGCGGGACCTGAGTCCACGCTGTCCCCGTGAGGTCTTCACCCCAGTTTAGCCTCTGGAGCGATGTCCCTCCGTGGAGCAGACTTTTAAAAGTCCTGATTTTGTGCTCCGCCTCTTGCCGGGAGCCAGCCCCTCCCCCTGGGGTCTATCTTCCCGTCGCGTAGGATTCACTTCTCCGCTGGTCCTACCTTTTAGAAAGTGGTCGATTTTCTCTTTCTAGAATTGTTGTTTTTCTTCTCTTCGATCTCCTGTTGGATTTGTAGGTGTTTGGAATGGTTTGATAGGCTATCTAGCTGATCTCTTGCTGGCTGATGTCGTCTCAGCCTGCTACTTCTCCGCCATCTTGACTCCCAGACAGGAGATCTTAAGGGCAGCTAGGGGGAAGAGATTCCTTAGGTACAGAGGAAGGACCATCAGCATAATGTCAGACCTATCCACAGAAACCAGCCAAGCCAGAAAAGGCTGGCAAGACATATTTAGGGGACTAAATGAGAAGAATATGCAGCCAAGAATACTTTATCCAGCAAGGCTGACATTCAGAATGGATGGAGAGATAAAGAGCTTCCAATATCAGCAAGGTCTAAAAGATTATGTGACCACCAAGGTAGCACTACAAGAAATACTAAGGGGGAATCCTATAAAAGAAGAAAGAACCCAAGAGTGACATAGACCAGAAAGTTACAGAGACAACGTATAGAAACAAGAACTTCACAGGCAACATGATGTCAATAAAAACTTGTCTTTTAATAATCACTCTCAATGTCAATGGCCTAAGTGCTCCCATAAAAAAGCACAGGGTTGCCTAGATAAAACAATAAGATCTGTCCCTATGCTGTCTATAAGAGACACATTTTGAACCTAAAGATACATCCAGACTGAAAGTGAAGGGATGGAGAACCATCTTTCATGACAATGGGCATCAAAAGAAAGCTAGGGTAGTGATTCTCATCTCAGATAAATTAGATTTTAAGCTAAAGACTGTAGTCAGAGATACAGGAGGATACTACATCATCCTTAAAGGGTCTATTCACCAAGAAGACCTAACAATTGTAAATATGTATGCCCCAACATGAGAGCAGCCAACTACATATACCAACTGTTAAACAAAATGGTCATATTAATATGAATACATTAATTGTAGGGGATTTTAAAATGTCACTCTCAGCAATAGATCATCTAAGCAGAAAATCAACAAAGAAACAAGAGCCTTAAATGACACACTGGACCAGATGGACCTCATAGATACATACAGAACATTCCACCCTAAAACAACAGAATACTCATTGTTCTTGAACACACATGGAACTTTCTCCAGAAGAGACTATATACTGGGTCACACATCAGGGCTCAACCGACACCAAAAGACTGAGATTATTCCCTGCATATTTTCAGACCACAATGCTTTGGAACTGGAACTCAACCACAAGAAAAAGTTTAAAAGGAATTCAAACACTTGGAAGCTAAAGACCATCCTGCTCAAGAATGTTTGGATCAACCAGGAAATCAAAGAAGAACTCAAACAATTCATGGAAACCAATGAGAATGAAGACACATCGATCCAAAACCTATGGGATAAGGCAAAGGCAGTCCTAAGGGGGAAATACATAGCTATCCAAGCCTCACTCAAAAAAACAGAAAAATTCCAAATACATCAACTCTCTTTACACCTTAAAGAACTGGAAAATTAACAACAAATTAAGCCAACCCCATGCACAAGAAGGGAAATAATTAAGAATAGCTCAGAGATCAATGAATTAGGACCTAGAGTTACAGGAGAACACATCAAAGAAACTAGAAGTTGGTTCTTTGAAAGAATTAATAAGATCAATAAACTCCTGGCCAAACTAATCCAAAAGAAAAGAGAGAGGACTCAAATTAATAAAATTATGAATGAAAGGGGAGAGACCATGACTAACAGCAAGGAAATAGAAATAATCATTAGAAATTATTTTCAACAGTTATATGCCAATAAGTTAAGAAACCTAGAAGTAATGGATACATTCCTGAAAACCTATAAGCTTCCAAGACTAAAACAGGAAGATATTGACAATCTGAATAGACCAATATCTAGTAACAAAATTGAAGCAGTGATCAAAAACCTCCCAAAAAACAAGGGCCCAGGACCTAATGGATTCCCTGAGGGATTCTGCCAAACATTCAAATGAGAAATAATACTTATTCTCCTGAAGCTGTTTCAAAAAGTAGAAACAAGGGCACCTGGGTGGCTCAGTGGGTTGGGCCTCTGCCTTTGCCTCAGGTCATGATCTTAGGATCCTGGGATGGAGCCCCGCACTGGGCTCTCTGTTCAGTGGGGAGCCTGCTTCCCCCTCTCTCTCTGCCTGCCTCTTTGCCTACTTGTGATCTCTCCCTCTCTGCCAAATAAATAAATAAATCTTTAAAAAGTAGAAACAGGGGGAAAACTTCCAGACTCTTTCTATGAAGCCAGCATTACCTTGATCGAAAAACCAGGCAAAGACCCCATCAAAAAGGAGAATTTCAGACCAATATCCTTGATGAATATGGATGCCAAAATCCTTAACAAGATCCTAGCTAATAGGATCCAACAGTACATTAAAAAGATTATCCACCCTGAAAAGCTGGAATTTATCCCTGAGATGTATGGATGGTTCAACATTCGCAAATCAACCAATGTGATAGAACAAATCAGTAAGAGAAGAGAGAAGAATCACATGATCCTCTCAATTGATGCAGAAAAAGCTTTTGACAAAATACAGCATTCATTCCTGATTAAAGCTCTTCAAAGTATAGGGATAGAGGGAACATTCCTCAACTTCATAAAAGCTATCTATGAAAAATCCACAGCAAATATCATCCTCAATGGGGAAAAGCTGACAGCCTTCCCTTTGAGATCAGGAACAGGACAAGGATGTCCACTCTCACCCCTGCTGTGCCACATAATACTAGAAGTCCTAGCAACAGCAATCAGACAACAAAAAGAAAGAAAAGGTATTCAAACTGGCAAAGAAGAAGTCAAACTCTCTCTCTTCACAGGTGACAAGATACTTTACATGGAAAACCCAAAGGCCTCCACCCCCAAACTACTAGAACTCATACAGCAATTCAGTAATGTGGCAGGATATAAAATCAATGTACAGAAATCAGTCGCTTTCTGGTACATTAACAGTGAAAATACAGAAAGGGAAATTCGAGAATCGATTCCATTTACTATAGCACCAAAAACCATAAGATACCTGGGAATAAACCTAACGAAAGAGGTAAAGAATCTGTACTCAAGGAACTACAGAACACTCATGGAAGAAATTGAAGAAGACACAAAAAGTTGGAAAAGCATTCCATGCTCATGGATCAGAAGAATAAATATTGTTAAAATGCCTATACTGCCTAGAGAAATCTGTACTTTTAATGCCATCCTGACCAAATCCACCAGCATTCTTCAAAGTGCTAGAACAAACAATCCTAAAAGTTGTTTGGAACCAGAAGAGACCCCAAATTGCTAAGGAAATTTTGAAAAAGAAAAACAAAACTGGGGTCATCACGCTGCCTGACTTCAAGCTTTACTACAAAGCTGTGATCACCAAGACAGCATGGTACTGGCACAAAAACAGACACATAGACCAGTGGAACAGAGTAGAGAGCCCAGATATGGAGCCTCACCTCTATGGTTAAATAATCTTTGACAAAGCAGGAAAAATGTCCAGTGGAAAAAAGACAGTCTCTTCAATAAGTGGTGCTAGGAAAATTGGGCAGCTTTGTAGAGAAAAATAAAACTCGACCATTCTCTCACACCATATACAAAGATAACCTCAAAATGGATGAAAGACCTCAACATAAGGCAGGAATCTATCAAAATCCTAGAGGAGAACATAGGCAGTAACCTCTTCGACATCAGCCACAGCAACTTCTTTCAAGACATGTCTCTAAAGGCAAAGGAAACAAAAGTGAAAATAAACTTTTGGGATTTCATCAAGATAAAGCACTTCTGCACAGCAAAGGAAACAGTCAACAAAACAAAGAGGCAACCCACGGATTGGGATAAGATATCTGCAAATGACACTACAGACAAAGGGCTGATATCCAAGATCTATAAAGAACTCCTCAAACTCAACACACACAAAACAGATAATCATGTCAAAAAATGGGCAGAAGACATGAACAGACACTTCTCCAAAGACTTACAAATGGCTAACAGACACATGAAAAAATGTTCATCATCACTAGCCACCAGGGAAATTCAAATAAAAACCACATTGAGATACCACCTTATACCAGTTAGAATGGCCAAAATCAACAGGACAGGAAACAAGTGCTGGAGAGGATGCAGAAAAGGGCAACGGCAACTCTCTTACACTACTGATAGGAACGAAAGTTGGTGCAGCCACTTTGGAAAACATTGTGGAGATTCCTCAAAAATTTAGAAATAGAGCTACCCTATGACCCTGTAATTGCACTACTGGGTATTTACCCCAAAGATACGGATGTAGTGAAAAGAGGGCCATCCCTATACCCCAATGTTCAGAGCAGCAATGGCCACAGTCACCAAACTGTGGAAAGAGCCAAGATGCCCTTCAACAGAAAAATGAATAAAGATATCGTCCATATATACAATGGAGTATTATGCCTCCATCAGAAAGGATGAATACCCAACTTTTATATCAACATGGATGGGACTGAAGATCATGTTGAGTGAAATAAGTCAAGCAGAGAAAGTCCATTATCATATGGTTTCATTTAGTTGTGGAGCATAAAGAATAACATGGAAGCCATTAGTAGAAGGAAAGGAAAAGTGAATTGGCGTAAATCGGAGGGGGAGGTGAAAGATGAGAGACTGTGAAACAAATTGAGGGTAATGGAAGGGATGGGGGTGGGGGGATGGGTGAGCCTGGTGGTGGGTATTAAGGAGGGCACATATTG
>RCUC01130810.1:0-41194 GCA_003697995.1 Taxidea taxus jeffersonii
ACCCTGGGATCCTGACCCGAGCTGAAGGCAGCGGCTTTAAACAAAATCACGCTCCCTCACAAAAACCTATTTAAAATTAAAAAAAAAAAATATTTTATTTATTTTGAGTGAGAGTGAACAAGAGAAAGAGCAATTGAAGAAGCAGAGGAAGAGGGAGAAGCACACTTCTTGCTGAACAGGGAGCCCAACATGGGTCTTGGTCCTGGGACTCTAGCATCATGACCTGAGCAGAAGGCAGAGGCTTCACTGACTGAGCCACCCAGCCATTCCTCCCAATGGCAATTTTAATTCCTCACAGTCTCTTTAAGGTTTATCATCTGTCATTTTTTTTTTTTTTTAGATTTTATTTATTTATTTGTCCGGGAGAGAGAGTGAGTGAGGCCAGTCAGGGAGAGTGGTCAGCAGAGGGAGAAGCAGGCTCTCTTCTGAGCAAGGAGCCTGACATGGACCCTGGGATTATGACCTGAGCTGAAGGCAGATGCTTAACTGACTGGGCCACCCAGGCATCCCTCATCTGTGATGTTTTAACTCTCCCTTTTAGTTGATATTCTTGCTCAATGACTTCACTTGGAATAAAATAATATTAGATTACAAAAACCTGTAAGTTTTTTTATATTAAAGTAGAAGAACCCCATCTGTGGCCCAAATTACTCTTGTATTAATTCTTCCATTGTTAAAGGTAAAATTGTCTTTCCATTTATGTGCATGAGAATATTTTCTCCTGTTTCCTCTCCGTACTTCCTAAGCAGACTTTCTGCACCAATTATCTATTCCTTCATTATTTATTCAGCATATACATTTATTCAATCCTTATTGTGTATTCAGACTACACTAGGTGTTTTGGATACATTCATGAACAAAATAGACAAAGCAATGTGCTCTCTAAGTGGATACATTTTAATGGGAGGGAGAAGCTGAAAAACAATAAAGAGGTTAATAAAACAATAAATAGAGTTAACTTCTAACTTCTAGCTTAGTAGAAGCTAGAAAGCTGGAAAAACAAAAGAGGGAATCGATCAATGTAAAGGAAATCAGGGGTACTCAGGAAAAATGAGCTGGTTACGTTTAAATAGTTTTATAATTGGCTCCAATTTCCCCTTAGTACCCAGGTAGGGTATTTCAGTTTCTTCATTAATGAAATGAGATAGTTGTGTGATATCCAGGTTTTCTTCTGCCTTAAAATTCTCTGAGTCTATAGAAGCCATAAGTGACTACCATAATAAAAATCTAGAAAAGTATTATTTTTTTTATTTCTAGGACAAGTATTTAAATCTTAGCAACACCACATTTTTCACTCATAGAATTTCTTGTTTCACAAATAATTTCTGGTAGCAGGGATAAACATTTAGCAAGAGATTCCTAAGAGAAAAATTAACCTTCTAAAACTAAAACTCAGGGGAGTCACAATTAAGGATTTGGAATAATTAGTTTAGTTCTTCAGTGTTGTACATCTGTCCTTCTTGCTCCTTAGTCTCACTCTGGAAAGTTTAAGCTTAAATGCATTTATTATTCCAGAAATCATTATTACACTTTTTGCATAACAAATGTTAGGTAACAAATCATTTCTTTTGTAAAGTAGAAGCGCCTTTTCTTTTTTCTCCTCTTCCCATACCTCAGCATCTTAATTGCGGGGACTCATGAGCCGAGTCTGTTTTCATTTTCTTTTCTTTTATGTATTATTTGTGCCTGCTTGCAGTAGTGCTGATGTGCCACAGAACTGTGACTACAACTTCTACCGTAATTGATGGGAACAAATTCTTCTGGGATGTATTAATACAGCTGCAGGCAGTGAGGCAAGCAGTGAATGGAAAGTAAATGGGTTCGAGAGCTCTAGAGACATCGATGTTGCTGGAGGCGGGGAGATAGGCAGCCACTAATAACTACAACTGAACAGTGGGAAGAAAGCATGCACTAGGTTTGTTTCACTAATCATTATATATCATGTACACTTGGCGGTTATGATCAAATGTTGCTCTCCCAAACCAATTAGCCTTCAGTGTGGTGCTAAATAGTGCATATGTAGCCGCAAGCTGTAATGATCACTACACCTTTGATTTTAAGCACCCATGTATGGATATAGATTTTTCTCTGAGGTCCCCCCACCCTCGGATAGCTTTTTCAAAGAAAAATTTCCAAAGAAAAAATTCCAAGATTCCATTTAGTTTAATATTGTAAAACTAATCCTTTTACTTTTCATTTAGGCACTCTAAATTTAGAATTATTTAAATTAAAATATTTCATTTTGTTATTAAAAGCTACTCTAGAAAGAATGAGCTACTTGCCCAAGGTCCAAAAACTGCTTACTGGCAGCATTTGGAGGAAAACAAATGATAACTTTTAGCATGGTTAGATTTACCAGCCGTTTGGTAAAATTTATTGAGTGTTTATGGTGTGTTAGGCATTATGCTAAAAGGTAGGAATACAAAGACACACTTAATTAACACTTAGGAAGGGATGCCTGGATGGCTCTGAGGGTTAAGCCTCTGCCTTCGGCTCAGGTCATGATCTCAGGGTCCTGGGATCGAGTTCCACATCGGGTTCTCTGCTCAGCGGGGAACCTGCTTCCCCACCCCCTCTCTCTGCCTGTCTCTCTGCCTACTTGTGATATCTCTCTGTGTCAAATAAATAAATAAAATCTTTAAAAAAATTAACACTTAGGGACATATAAACAGAAATTATTTCAAGGTGTGTGCTATTTTCCAATGACATAAATAAGGTGGGAACAAAAAAGAGGGAATTGTTAATTTTGATTAGTATTGGAAGACAGAAGAAGCATCTATAGCCCGTAGCGGGCATTATTGGGAGGAAAAGGGGAAGACCAGCTACAGAGTCTTTGCAGGTGGAATGATGTAGAAGTCACCGTGATGTTGTTATCTAGAATTTGCATTGGAAGATATACATAGCTTCTATATGAAATCTTTAGATATTAAGCACATCTTATTTTCACACCTCTAGAAGTCAGTATATTCTATGCTCTTGTCATGGTAAAGTTCACTTTACTAAGTAATAAAAAAGGAAAGGCACACTGCTTCATTCATGGCTTTTCTATCCTTGACTTTTCAATGAATTAATCATTTTCATGGCTGTAGGTGTATTCTTGGTTTGGATATCACTGGTCCTGCCTAGATGATCATATGGAAAGACTTTTGTAATTTCAAATATTTCGAAATAATTCCTTAAACAGAGCTTTTTCTTTGTAAATAAGGAATCAGGCATGAAGTTGACTCACATGTCCAGCTGGAAAAAATTTAATGACTCCACCACCATCTGGTATATTCCTGGAAAGTCACAAGGCACACTAAGCATAAAGAAAATCACTGCTCCACAGTGCCTGATGTGGATTATAGCCTCCTGCGGAAATACTCAAGGAGTCTTCAATATTTGCATCGATTTTCAGCAGGCATTTTGATGAATATGAATGCTATAGGAATATCTGAATCTGTGTATGAATCAAATATAAACCAAATATTAACTGCCTCCCAAGAGGAAATGCTTTGATTCCTTTTCACTTTTTTCTTTCTGCCTGGTCATTTCTTGAGACATCAGACATCAAACTGGCTTATTGCTGGCACCTCATTCTCCTGGGGAGGAAAGGAAAGTTCAGGGAACACATACAAATACAATAAAAATAAAAATATCTTAAAGACGTTACTTTTTGAAAGGACCACTGTAAAGTTTACTATCTTCAAAAGAAGCCTTAAAACGGATAAAGGTAGGTTTTATTTGCAGAACTTATAATTATGCATAGTCAGGTAGTCATGAAGCAACACTAAACATTCCTCACATACTGAATAATGTCTAGTCTTCTCAAAATCATTGCAGTGTAAAAGATTGTGTCTGATTAAAATGTTAAAGAATCATCATATCTCATGTCAAGTAAACATCTCAGAGGTTAGAGAAGAGCATTCTTTAGTCCCTGTATGGGGGAAAAAAAAAAGAAAATAAGTTGGGCGCAGTGACATAGAGAAAGAGGAAGTAAAGATAAAACACAAAGGCTATACAGCTGTTAGTTTCCTGTCATGGACAGAGTAGGACCAGCATTTTTATGAGCTGCTAATTGGTGCACAATGGGTTCATAAGTGCTATGATCAAATTTTAAAAGAACCTGTCTTTACAACATGATATTTAAAAACCTGATAGGACTCCTTCAGACTATAAGTCCTTAGGGAGAAATGATTTCTTTCAAAAGAATAAGAACATGAAACCTAGGGATACATTTCTCTGGTCATAACTGACCAACTACAGTTTTTTGTTTTTTTTTTTAAGATTTTATTTATTTATTTGAGAGAGAGAGATCACAAGTAGGCAGAGAGAAAGAGAGCGGAAGCAGGCTCCCCGCCGAGCAGAGAGCCCCACGTGGTGCTCGATCCCAGGACCCCGAGATCATGACCCGAGCCGAAGGCAGAGGCTCAACCCACTGAGCCACCCAGGCACCCCTGACCAACTACAGTTTTAAGAGATTAACTCAGCTTGTATATTTATATCTGTTCCTTTAGACAATGTCATGTTTTACAGAGGGAGAATAATTAAGAGTGTTCTCTTTATAGAAAGAGAGTAATTTGAGTGCTTGATTTTTTTCCCAACTGAGAAAAAAAAAAAAAGTAACACAGTTAATGTGAAAGAGTTAAGGTGCAGTGTGGACTCTGATAGGAAAATCCATTCCTAGATTAAAAGGATTTAGGAAAAGAGATTTGGAGTTCTCATCTGTAAAATAAGTGATTATATCCAATAAACTTCTAAATTTAATTCTTGTTATTTTATGTCTCATAGTACTGATTCTTAAAAACTTTCCTGTTTTAATTTTTTTTGATAAAACAATATCTTGGACATAGAGGTATAAAAATATTTTGTGAATGAGTCAACAGGATGCTCTTTTTAAATAACTATGGCTTCTTATATCCTCGTTAAAATGTGCTAAGTACATATTCTATTTATTGAAATTCTTTTAGTTAACATTTTCATGTGCTCCAAGTGCTTTATTTTGAGTTAAGAAAAGTGATTTATGTATGACATTGTACTTATCTCTACTTTTATATGAATTATATGGGATCCTATGCTTTTTAATAATGATACTTTTCCTTTATTATTTTTCACAAGAGTGATGTTATACTGAACAGAAGACATCAGGCAAGAAGATAGTAAATTCCTTTTGCGAGTTGTTCTTCTGTCTATAGTAGGTTGAGTGGATGCTCCTCCAAAAGACATTTCTACCTGGGATCTGTGAACTTCTTTAGAAAACAGATCTTTGCAGATATAATTAAGGTCAAGATTTTTAATGGAAATTTGTTGGAATAGTTAGGCTAAATCCTCAATCCAGTAACAGGCATGCTTAGAAGGAAGGGTAGGGAAGACAGGAGAAGGTCATGTGAAAATGGAGCAGAGATTGGGGTGATGCACCCCAAGGAAATTCTGGAGCCAACAGAAGCTGGAAAGACAAGGAAGAATTTTCTCTTAGAGCATCCAAGAAGAGTAAGGCTCTGGTGACATCTTGATTTCAGATTTCTGGTTACCTGATCTGCCCTAGGAAACTCATACTCTATCATTGCCATTAATTAAAAAAAAAAATATATATATATATAAACCACCCAAGACTAACACATGCAGGGTGAATCAGAAACTGTGAGGCTCACTCGGACAGGGTGTTCAAGACTATGTAACAGAATGACTGTTACAAAGTTGTGGGATATAGGGAGCCACAGGTGGTAGTTGGATGGGGGTACTTGGGTTAGTTTGTGGGGCCTACCATAACAAAATACCATAGACTGGGTGGCTTAAGCAACAGAAATTTACTTTCTCACAGTTCTGGAGGCTAGAAGGTCAAGATCAAGTTTCCTGCAAAGTTTGTTTCTCCAGAGGCCTCTCTCCTTAGCTTGCAAATGGCCATTTTCTGCCCATGTCTCCACAAGGACTTTCTTATGTGCCCAGGAATCCTTGGCATCCCTCTTACCTGTCCTTATCTCTTCTTTTATGAGGCCACCAGTCAGATTGGATTAGGGTCCACACTAATGGCCTCATTTTAATTTAATCACCTCTTTGGAGTCTTCCTTTCCAAATATAGTCCCATTCTTAGATGCTGGGGGTTAGGGCTTTAACGTATTAATTTTGGGGGGACACAATTCAGTTTATAACAGTGCTCTTTGCAAGTTAGTTTGTAACATGAGAAAAAGAAGCAGTTTATAAACCCGGAGACAGAGAAGGCTGTTTGGAGAGGGATACCTGAGGGGAGCTGTGAGTATTGGTAGAGAGATACATCAAAGCCTCAGAAGAAGGAGGCCTGGGGAGAGAATTTTTCCTTCCCTTTGTCCATTTCCTGGAAGCTTCAGGAAGGCAAGAAAGCCTCATTCTCTAGTACATACATGTCAGCTCCCAGTATACAGAGCTAAATTGAAAAAGGTAGAGAGAAGATCTAAAGAGACAAGTGGAAGAGAAGAGATCCAGTGCAACGGAAACTTGAAAATTATTTCACGGAAGTCGCTTGTAGCCACTTTTGCAGTTTGAAGGCATTAACAAAATAGGCTCGGAAAAATAAAATATTTCTTAACAACTCTTTGTATATAGTTGAGGAGTTGATAAAAACAACCTAAGTATATAATATATTCTCAAAATTATAGGCGTGCTCTGGAAGCTTTAAAAATCTCACTTCCTTTTTTTTTTTTTTTTTTAGATTGTATTTATTTATTTGTTAGACAGACAGATCACAAGTAGGCAGAGAGGCGGGCAGAGAGAGAGAGAGAGAGAGAGAGGAGGAAGCAGGATTCCCGCTGAGCAGGGAGCCCGATTCGGGGCTTGATCCCAAGACCCTGGGATCATAACCTGAGCTGAAGGCAGAGGCTTTAACCCACTGAGCCACACAGGCGCCCCTAAAAATCTCACTTCTTATGGAATTGTTTTTCACATTTTCTACTGAAGTATACGTGTACATATGTTTGTAAGCACAGTGCATTTTACCACATCACACCGGTTGGCAGGTATTGTAAAACTGAAATGCTGAATGCTTGACAGGGTTCTACTCTGGGGTTCAAACTGCATTTGAATACACTTTAAACTTTCTATGCTTTAGTTGTCTTATTTAAGAAGTGGAAAGATTATTGACATGCAAGAACCTAATGAAACAATTATGGGATATTACTTTAATAGAACAAGTGCTGGAGAAATGCTTTTTGTGACTGTAGCATATTTATTAGTATATCTTCACCACCCAGCAGTAACCGATATTTGATAAATATTTAAATTAAGCTACAAATAAACATCTGCTCATTTTCCTAGGTATGTAAATATGCCCCTGGAAGAGAATTGTTATTTGAACAACTTTGTGTATTCTGGGCAACAGAATTGGGGGATAAATATTTGCACTTACTGTTAGGCTAGTCCTTTTCCTCATGGGCCCCTTAGTCATTTTATATTTAAAATTTTCGCATTTAAAAGAAGTGAAAAATATTTTCACAAATTGCCTCAGTTTCATATGTATGTTGAATTTCTAGTCATATTTGACAAGAAAACAAAACTGGTTTGGGTGAAAAGTTGTGAGAAATGTTCTAGACATAGGATTTCTACATTAAAAACAAGAACAGCCTTGAAAAATAATTAATGGTTGTATATGTTTTGATAGATTTTCCAAAGAGTAGACAACTTGAAAAAATGATATGTAATTATACTTTGTGGCAAACTTCCCTGGAAAACATTTATGAAAAATAAGAGTTGAAAAAGTAGTCCAAATTATTTAAGGGAATAAATACAAACACAGCTTCCGAAAAGACAGGAGCCACTAGAGGGCACTGCTGCTCTATTTCAAACTAACTTGTAGCCATAATAAATACTGAAGATTTAAAACCTAGGAATTCAACGTGGCAAATTTGGACTGTGATATGAAATGCTCTAAAAGAAGAAAAATAAATTTGTTACAGTTAATATTATCTATCAGACAATTTAAAAACTATGGGCACTTAAACTGACACCTCCATCGAACTAATTCTACTAGTCTTTGAGCTGTACATTTAGAAAAAAAAATAGACATAAAGAAAAAGATATTTATGGCACTCCATAGTAGCTTTGCTTAGATAAATCCTGTTACATATTCATTGTAAAGATTTCTACACCTCATAATGTAAGATAATGGCAATAATAAATTAGCTGCATAGACTAGTTTTTCTCTGAAATGCTATGCTGTATTTATGGATACACCGTATATATTCATCACGTAGTAGGTGTTTATGTTTACATCCTAAGTGAGAAGATAAAGACCAGTAGTCCAATCACCAATTTAAAAGGAAAGACATTAAGAAACAGAATGTCATTACTTGTTTAAGTCACAGAGAAGTTACCCCTGCATATGAATATGCAGGTGTGTATGTACACACATGGGGGTAAAAATGGGGATGAAAATACTTTTTCCATAAAATTCAAGGAAAGAAATATACAAAATTAAACAATGGATTATATACACATGTATAATCTACAAATTTTAGAGAGAACAAATGAAGTTAATTATTACACTTCATTAATAGGTACTATGACCTTCAATAAAATCAATAAAAAATACCACACTCACTACGAGCTAAAAAACAAATGACTAATACAGAAAAGTAAGACACATTCTCTGAAGTAGAATAATTGAAATGTGGTCAAAGAGATACGCTGGACATGCCAAAATAGCACGCATTGCCTAGTTTTACGTGAGAAATATGGAGAGTGTTGTATATACAGAATTTAGATGATCATTGTGAGTTGCAGGAAACAAAAGTACTCTATGGAAAGGGTGGAATCTGAACTTGGGCTTGAAATCTGAGAAAGGTCCAGATAGGTGGTGAGGATGTTAGAGCACAGGAAAAGACTCAGAGACCTGGGTGGTCTGGACATGTACAGAAGCCAGTTAATATAAAGATCTGTCTGTTTCGGTGAGTAGGGGGTCAAAGGAATAATTGGAGGACTGTAGGAAGATAGATTGGGATGTATTGTGTGCAATTTTAAATTCTAGGCTTAGATGCTTTGATTTGATCCAAAGTATTTAAATCAGATGTGTGGCATGATCAAAACAGTATTTAGAAAGACTAATCTATTTGCAAGATAGATTCTTATGAGGAGAAACTTTAGCGATAGAAGACCTTGAAGAATGTGTTTCATAGAACAAATTTGAGATGGTATAAGCATTAATTAGGACAGTGGCAATGGACATAGGGAAGCAAGGACTAAAATAGAAGTCATTTGGAAATAGGAAACAGTATGGATTTTGGTTGATTAAATGTGACAGTCTCAGAAGGCAGAGAGGATGAGAAGCGGTCATGAGAATTTAAACCCAGAGGACGTGAAATAAAAAGAAGAAGAAGTAGATTTTTACTAAGGAGAAAAGAGAAAAATCTGTTCAGTTTTAGCTATGGTAAAATGTCTTTCATTGATTAAATATAATGATTCTCCTCAGAGATGCAGGACAGAGCTGCAGAAAGGAGTTAGATGATCGGTATAGATGCAATGGTTATATTTAGAAATGAAAACTTAACCAGAAGGAAGAGATACATTTCTGAGGAAAGAGAGAAGAAGAAATAGGAGTTTAAAAGCTAAAACTGTGTTAATCCACACTTAATAGGGAAATAATCTCTGTTGAAAAATTCAACATTATTATCTTAGATAGGCATAGGAGAGATCAATTTATCAGAACCAGAGAATGAGGAATCCCCTCATGTAAAACTCCAAAAATAGTTCAGGAGGGATGGGGAGAATATCATGGAGCTAAGTAATTAGGAACAGTTCAGTGTTGTGCTGGAAAGTGTCATTTCATCAAACTGATAGAGATAGAAGATGGATGTTGATGAGTTTAGAATGGAGAGGAGGGGAATAGAAGTTGGAGTAAATCACTGTTTGAAAATATAGAAAGTGAAATGAAATCAAATGGGATATTAGGATCAAAGCATTAACTATTGGGTTTCAATATTGTGTCATAATATTAGGAAGCATGTGTTACTTAGGAAATAATTGTGTTATAATATTTAGGAAAGAACATGGCATGCTAGCAGCCAAACAGAAAAGAGAGAAGGTGGAGAAAAGAAAGATCCAAAACAGAGCATAATTGAAGGACAGAGTGTCAGGAGAGTTGGAAAGAGGGGTCTGGAAGAAGGCTGAAGCAAGAACCTTGGAAAGCTGTGATAATGCATGTTCTCGTGAGCCTGAAGAGGTATGTTAGGCTAGGGGTTTAGATGGGGATATTCTTAGCTATCTCAAATCTATTTTGGAATTATATATGGGACAAGTAAATCAATAAAACCCAGGATTTCTTCAGTCATCTTTGGGTCCTGGGAGATGAGAAGAAAAAGTGGGGGAGGGGGGACAGAAGGAACCACCCACCTCACAGTTTAAGACTGCTGTTGATGTGCCTATTTAGATCAAATAACAAATGGAGAGCGAACGGGGATTTCTGGTAATCCTGAAAAGAGTTTCAGTGCCAGAGCATGCTGACCAATATTCCAAACCTACCTGTTTTCATCATTTTAGCCTTATGGGCTTCTGTTTTAAAAAAAGACGTTTCCTTCTCTAAAAGCCAGACATTCAAAGTCTAAAATAATCAGTAATTCATGAACAACAAAGCTAAAACTGCTGGTTGTATTTGCTCATGCCCGGGGAAGGAGCTGCTGGGGAGATTTCCTGCCTGTCAGATTTTCTCTCCTTGTGCTGATCTGGATGGAGACCCTGTGACCTTTCTCTGCTCTTTGCTTCCTTCGAATTTTTTTGATTCCCGACTACCTGCTCAGCTTTTCACTCATCCAGCATCTTTTCTGGGAACTCCTTACCTGTGTACTTTTGACCCCCAAACTGCCTATCTAACTGATTGACTACCATGCTCTGACCTCCTGTACCTAAATTGTTGTTGATCAAATATTGCTTCCTTTAGTGCTAAATTGTCTCCATCAACTTGGTGTAGGCTGTGTTGATGTGTATAGACTGCCTGCCTGAACTCCTGTACCCTATATTCATCTCCAAGCCCTGCTTGGCCTTTCCTAATCTTGATTCATCATCCTCCTTCAGAAAAACTCTTTTCCCCAAGTCCTAGCAGAACAGCAATTAAAAATGGTGGCAAGTTTTTTTTAGTCCTGGATGATGGGAGCAATTATGATAGGATTAAATGGGTAGGAACAGTGACAGGGGTAAGCTTGGTTGTGGATTTATTTTATTTAAGATTATAATAGATGCATTAACATTTTCCAATTTGCATTGGATGCTCACAACATTTCAGGTATATTTGCTACTATTTCACTCAGAGAGAAAACTCACCTCCTGATCTCAAAATGTATTAACTATTACCCCTTTCTAGATATACTGGAGTTCTATTATATATATATTTTAAGGTCTCTGGATTTCTTCTAGGAGTTAAAGCTATGCAACTCTCTTAAGACAGAGTTATAATTAAAAAACTTAATTGTATCCACTCTACACAAGTATATCTTAGCAATATGAGTCCAATAATGGGGAAAGTACTGCCAGTGTTTCTTTTTCTGAGAGATTCATTATGGGATGATATTTGGACAATGGATATTGTTCTTATTATCTGTGTCTGAATTCTCCATGAGATTTTTTGGTAAACCGTTCCAATGCCACACCATTCACAGGGCATGAAAATATATAGCATACATCTGAAGAAATGTAGCAGATTTTTCAAGGTTTGTGGTGACCTGCTGAGGGGTTCATCCTACTAACCATCCTGAGATCTTAGGGTAACATACTGTCTGCTAAATTTTAATCAATTACCACATTGGATTGGAAGTCCTATTTGGGAATCATCATTCACCCAGTCAAGCTGAAAACATGGGAATGATTGTTTCAATTCTCCTCTTCACTGACTTCCAATCTTCATCAAAACAACTAGAAACATTTTGAATCTCCTCCTTCCTTTCCCCACCTCTATCTCTTGTCCCAGTGCAAGTCACATCATATTTTCCTAAAACTCTAGCCATACTTTCCTAAATTGATCTTCTGGATTTTAAAACTTGTTTCTTTTTGACATTGGCCACATTAACCCTCTGCATGGAATGTCCTTTTAACAGCTATTAGAAGGGCTAAAGATTTCAATTTATGAACTTGTCTCAAGGGTCACCTCGAGTTGACTTTCCTGATACTCCAGATCTCCATAGTAACTTAATACTGCAAACAGGCTGTGTACTTATTCTCTGTAGCTATAAAACCCTTACACATTTCTGCCTCTGCATGTGCTATGAAGTGTTGTAATTGTGGTTCTGGATCTATTTCCTCTGTTAAAGTCAGAGATCACTGAGGACAAAGAACATCCGTTATTGTTTCTGCAGAACTCAGTTTAATGCTTGATATAAAGTAGGCACTCACTAAATGCTTGTTAAAGAAACAAGTACATCCCACTAAATGCTTGTTAAAGAAACAAGTACATCCATCTGCTTTTATACTTTAGTTTCCACGGCAAGAGTTTTTATTTTTATGTTACACTTGACAAACATGTGGCAAAATAAGAAACAAATGTGTGGCAGGTGCATAACAAATACTGTAATTATTTCCTCTTTCCTGGTCTTACCCGAGGAGCTCTCATATCCTATATCTCTTCCCAATAATTTGATTGTAACTTATGACAATATTTTAAGATTTTATTGTAAAAAATCATGGTGGAAAGGTTATTCACATTTTATTGTAGAAACTTTGGGGAATCCTATGTATTTCCAAAACAGAAAGAAGTAATTTAAGGTGAAATGGAATTAGAATGAGAATTATATATGACACCAATGATATCTTCAAGTACTAATGGTTCACATACTGTAATATAACATATGTATCATATAGCATGATTACATTGGAAAGTGCTCTTTGGGTGAGGAGATATCTATTAAGAACTTGGTATATGGTGGGAAGGAGATTGTTTTTCCTTGGACCTCATACCACCATTTGCTACTCTGGGAACTTAGGACTAAAAATAATTGAGGTGGTGGGAAGGCAGGATTATTTCAACTCAATTTAACATTTGACACATATTCTTTGCTTGTTGCTATAATTGCACTTTTGAGCTGTTTCATAATGCTTCATGTGCCTGTTACCTTGCTAAAACTGTGAAAACCTGCTCTCCAATTTTATTCTGTGTCTTATTCATATTTATGTATCAAGCACATAGCACCATTTATAAGTCAAAAGAGGAGCTCACCATATATTTTTTAAATGCTTGGATGAATATAGTTTTTGTATAAGTCACTATTAAATACTAGGAGGCATGCAAGTGCAAGTAAGACACTTTTCCTTTATTCAGCAGGATGGGGAGGAAATGAAAAGGGGATGGGTGTGATGGGTATGACACAAAGGAAAACTCAACAGATGTTATGAGGAAGAATACATAAATAGCACAATCCGTATTTGCAGCTTGATTTAGATCCCCAATTCATATTGACAGGCAGCACCCAAAATTAGTGCAGACTGGGCTTCTGTCAGGAGACAATGGCACTCTGCACCCCAGATTTTTGGATTCATCAAATTCTAAAAAATATTTTGCTATGTTAGGTCTATAAGGTGAATCTAATACAGTAACATTTAAGAATGATAAATAGAGGGGCACCTAGCTGGCTCCGTCAGAGGAGTATTCAACCCCTGATCACAGGGTCATGAGTTCAAACCCCATTTGGGTGTAGAGACTGAATAAATAGATAAATAAATAAATAAATAAATAAATAAATAAATAAATGACTTAAAAAAGGGTGGTAAATAGAAGGTCCTATGTAACCAAGTGCAAAATCAAAGAATGGGCGGGGGGGAAACCTTAGATGTTTTCAAAACTCTAAGACCAATACGAATCAACAGTGAGTTGTTTCTAAGATGTTATAAATATCAAGCTTCACTGATGGCATGATATCTATAAGACAGATCATTCCCTCTCTGCTATGTACATTTTGGAATTACCACACGCATTAACATTGTGTTGATTCATTGTTTGCTTAATTTACATCTTGGCTAATTTCCAAAATGATACGAGACAACTACCTACAGAGTCAGTGTAAAAACTAATATACATATATGAAACAGCAGGGTAGTTTACTTTTAAAAAAACTCCCTAGGCACATTTTCCTTGGAGTATGGTTTAACGGACCAATTCAACTCTCAGCATTTCTCAGAATACTAGATACCTGGAAAGAATATTCTTTTTTTTTTCTTTTTTTTTGGTAAAGAATATTCTTATGATAAAACTATATGCCTGGATTTTTACTTAATGGAAAACATCTAGTCAGTAATTAAGATGGCAGTTAAAATTTCCCATCTGTGCTTATATTTGACCATACTCTCCTCCTTTTTGCAGGTCAATCAAAGAAGATCCTTGACTGGTCTTCTCCAGAGAGACTTGAACCGAGGAATATTTTCTTTTTCTTTTCTTTTTTTTTCTTTCTTTATTTATTCTTCTTCTTCTTCTTTTTTTTCCCCATTTTTAAAAAGATTTTATTTATTTATTTGACAGACAGAGATCACAAGTAGGCAGAGAGGCAGGCAGAGAGAGAGGAAGGGAAGCAGGCTCCCCGCTGAGCAGAGAGCCTGATGCCGGGCTCGATCCCAGGACCCTGGGATCACGACCCGAGCCGAAGGCAGAGGCTTTAACCCACTGAGCCACCCAGGTGCCCCTTTTTTCCCATTTTTTAAAAAGATTTTATTTAGGGTGCCTGGGTGGCTCAGTGGGTTAAGCAACTGCCTTTGGCTCGGGTCATGATCCTGAGTCCCACATCCAGTTCCCTGCTCAGCGGGAAGTCTGCTTCTCCCTCTGACCTTCTCCCCTCTCATGCTCTCTCTTTCTCTCATTCTCTCCCTCACATAAATAAATAAAATATTAAAAAAATAAAATATTTTATTTATTTATTTGAGAGAAAGAGAAACAGACAAAGTAAGCAAGAACAGGAGTGGGGGTGGGAGGAGTGGATGAGGGAAAGGGAGAAGCAGATTTCCCACTGAGCTGGGAGGGGCTCTATCTCAGGACCTTGAGATCCTGACCTGAGCGGAAGGCAGACACTTAACCAGCTGAGCCACCCAGGTGCCTCCTGAGGAACATTTTCTGATTCATTTATAACACACATTAGAAATACATTGTTTGTTTGTTTACTTGCTTTCCTTTTGGGAAGTTGGGTCAATAGGCATGTGATCAATTTCCTCCAAGACTGCACACTGTTGGATGGGAATGTAACTACATAGAATGGGAAAAAGTGCCCCAAAGCCACGGGGCGGCAGGAATAATTTTCTGACTAGAAAAGTAGTCATCTTAGACAAAGAGATAGAGGAAAGAGTCCTATACACACAAAATATGATATCTGTTGATCACTGTCTGTTAAATAATGAATGCTAAGTATCTATACAATAGTTCTCATGAAGGTCAAATTCCTGCTCGCCCCCTCCCCTGGATTTCTCCAAAATTACTTTTGTGTGTATCCTTTATTTTATCCACTTAGAAGAAAGAGCAAAGAATTCTCAGATGGCTTACCTCAAGGTGATTGTTAAATTTATGTGCCAAATTGACTGTGTCACAGGGTGCCCAGATTAACATTATTTCTGGGTGTATATGTGAGGGTGTTTCCAGATGAGATTAGTATTTCCGGATGAGATTAGTTTTTGAACTGGTGGACTCAGTAAAGTAGATTGTCCTCCCTATTGTAGGTGGCTATTATGCAGTCTATTGAGGGCCTGAATAGAACAAAAAGGTAGAGGAGGGAAGAATTCACCTCTTTTCTTTCTGTCTGCCTACCTGCATGAACTAGGATACTGGTCTTCTGCCTTTGGGCTGGGATTTATACTAGTGGGCTCTCCTTATTCTCAGGCATTGGAATTTGGACTGAATGAACTACATTGCTGACTTTCCTGGATCTCTAGCTTGCAGGCAACATATTGTGGGACTTCTCAGCCTTCATAATCATGGAAGCCAATTCCCTGTAATAAATCTCTCCTGATGTATATCTATATTCCATGGCTTCTGTTTTCTCTGGAGAATCCTAACTGATACAACTCAGAGCTTCACTTCAGGACATGAACTTAAATTCTTTTAGAAATCATCAGTAATTCTGAACTTCTCAGTTGGGTACCTTGTCTTTTAAGGAGAACCTGTAATTTCTTGTCTCAGTGCTACATTGGCATTTGGAAAAAAAAAAAGCTTGGAAGGGAAAAAGTAAGGATGGACTTGCTGAAACATTTCTCTTCTCTCTCCACAGATGGCTTTTTTTTTTTTTCTATCCATAAGATCACTTTTGTTATTTTTTAAGGGATTCTCATTCCATTTACCTTTCAATTCGTCTTTCAGAGGCATTCCTGTATCTGCTTCTTTTTCCATCAGCTACAGTCTCTAGCTATGCTGTCATAGGGATTACTCTCAGTTATTTGGGGGAAAAACTATACTTTTCTTATTATAATTTTACTGTAAAAGATTTCAGAACCTGAAACTTTTATATGTAGGTGTTTAAGTGTGTGTGCTCATACATACACACACTCACACAGATACACCCATAACACCCCTCTTACGTCCCTCACACCCTTTCTGATCTTCTATCATATAAATATGCTCTGCTGCCTCCTTCAAGGTTTCCTGAGGAAGTGAATTGCTTCTGGAAGCCTAAATGATCTAAATCTCACCATTATTTTCTCCTAATTGAATAGCATAAGCCCTCATGAACTAGATTATGTATTGTTCTGTAAGAGATAGTAAGTCCAGTTAGATAAGGGGTAGCAGAAGTGTAAATGAGTGCACAACTCAAGTGATATCAATTGTTTCAACTTCTGTAAATTTTGTCAGCAGCCTTACTTTGATCAATTCCTTCTTGTACAAAGCTTCCTCTATTAGAGTATCTTTAGTAAGAATTCCATTGCCCTTTACTTAATTATTTTCCAGTGTACCTCCAAATGCAATATAATAGTTACTCCAAATGGGAAACCAGAAGCATACTATCATTCACCTAATCTACTCCAGTCTCAGCTGAATGTATCTGACTGTCCCCCAGAATCAGGCTTTGTTAGCATACCTTATTGTGACTCTGATTTTGCAGTAATGGCCCTGGCACACAGCCCAATGAACCGAGGACACCTGCCATTAATACTCTCTCATTGCAATGGCCAGTTAATGAGTATTACTGTAACAAAAATTGTCTTTAACCAGCAATCTCAAACATATGTATTTGTGTTGCCAGGAGCTTCTGTTAAAATTCTTCATTGTCACTCACAGATTAGGAGCAAGGCAACACAGTCTCCTGGAAATGGTAGACACGACGTGAAATCTGCAATTAGGAGCAAGCTCAGCTGACAAAAGGAAGAGTCACAGGCACATGCAGAGAGCCTGGCAGGGAGAAGCTGCTGCTGGAAAAAGTTAGGAAGGAAACACTTAGCTGCCATTGCAGTACCAGCAAATGTACATGGATTTTCCCCCTTAACTATCCGTCCTTTATTGTAACTATCAAATTAGCAAATATGTTAGCGAGAGTGCCATGCTCCCGGGAAGGGGCAATAATTTCTTCTCCTCTCACTCATATCCTGGTTGACAGTTCCCTACGGGGATGGCAGAAATAAATTGAGGCCTGCCCTGATGGAGGTGAGTCCGCTCATTAGCAACTGCCATCACAGCACCTTGCCTTCAACTCACAGATGGAGACAAGGGCTCTTTGAAGGCAATCCTAAGGCAGCTTCGCATGGAGCAGGATAAGTGGGGATCCTGGAAAGTGTCGTTTCCCTGGAAACCAAGTGCAACAAATACCCCGTTGTTATCAGTTCAGGATGTATACAGTTCACACATAAATGTGGGGTTTGTGGAGAAATTTGCACAGCGGATGCCCATGTTACAGATTCACTGAAGTAAGAGGTCTTTAGGACTGTCAATCAGATCCTTTATGGAGTCATGGACCCCCTTTGAAAAGTAGCACGTTAAAGGTCGGAAATAATGGCTCCTGTATGATGTATGTGTGATACAGCGTTCCTTTGTGAAATGCAGTATTCCCTTATGCAATTTAGAAAGAGATATCAATTTTAATTGAATTAGATCTTCTTTTCCATTTAGAGGCTTATCTTGTTCATTTAAATCCCCAGATTCTTATTTGTGGGCACACTAGTAGTGTTTTATCTTATTTATTTATTTTTTTTAAGATTTTATTTATTTATTTGACAGAGATCACACAAGTAGGCAGAGAGGGGAGGGGAGAAGCAGGCTCCCTGCGGAGCAGAGAGCCTGATGTGGGACTCGATCCCAGAATGCTGGGATCGTGACCCGAGCCGAAGGCAGCGGCTTAACCCACTGAGCCACCCAGGTGTCCCAGTTTTATCTTATTTCTTAAGTAACAATATTATCACAATTTCATTCATATTTATGTGATTCAAAATATGACAAAATAAGGAGGCATTAATTTCCACAGTCCCTTTTATTTAAACCTGTGAAGGAAAAGAAAATTGTATGTGCCAGGTTTTAAGAAGTGTCTGACTTTAAATTATGTGTGATTTAATCTTTTGGATATATTAACCTTAGACCATATGAGTAAAAAACAAATTTAAAGAGTTAATAGTCTATAATTCTGGATTCCAGCTATCTCATCAGAAAATACATTCAATCAAACTAGAATACCAGAAGAGAAATTCCTCAGAAAAGTTCAAAGGATGATTGTTCAAGTAGAAAACTTCATAAAAAAAATCACATGAACTCACGTCATATAGATGAGAGATGCTTTTTAACAATAGCTGTTGAAATGAATCTCTAAGTGCCTCCTCAGTATAAACCCTGAGCTAGAAACCGGCCTAAAGTGGCAGCTTAGTTCTCAATTGCTAAAGATGTATTTAACTAATAATTCAGTGTTGTTAAGTTTACTTTTGGTATTTATGGAAAATATCAGAGACACCATAGATAAGCAGTCTAGTTATTATTGATCTTTTTCATAATTCCTACTTGGACCTTCTTTCATTTTGAGTGACATTCATTATTAAAAATGTCCTAAAACTATCAGATCCAGGTATGTATTATCCTGATGTTAAAGAATTGGAGGTTACCGTGAACATCACTCATTTCTCTGCATTCCTGTGGTGAGTTATTACCAGAGCCAAGTCTTCAAATTTTCCTTCTTACCATTTAATCACCAGTTTATGATAGGCTACAATTCAACTCTACCTAATTAGTCTGTATAATCATAATGGTTGATTAGTTAATACAGACACATGTACTTACTTAACGGCAATTTGATCTACTTAGGCTTGAAATATGGTTTCACACTGTCTAGACTGTCAGAAGACGGAAACTCTCCCTTTTTTATCTCTTGCATATTAAATCTCCCCTTGACTCTGACATTACTGGATCATGGCAGTGTCTGGTCTATGGCTTCTGTGTGCAAGTAAACTCAAGTCTCCATTTTTTAGCTGTTAATCATATAGTTCTAAACGTATTACAAATAATGCTGAAGTTGAATGTTTTTTATTCCACTGTGTGTTACTAATGGGATTTTACCAAAGAGCATGACCTCTAATCATATTAATATTTAATCAAGCAATAAACATGCCTTGCTCTGAAGCTCAAAGCCAACAGAATTCTCTCTGGTGATGGTTTTTCTATTAAAATGACAAGGACTCCTTTTGCTTTATCGTATTACTGTAAAATTTGGGTAAATGTCTGTGTGTTCAATTCACAGTAAGTGCCCTGAAGGGCTTTCTCTTAACTCTTCTATCTCAATAAGAGAAGTATCTCAAATTAAACTCTAATATATTTTCCCAAAGCCTTGTTTCTTTAGAAATAACCTCAGAAAACATTCACCTATTAGATAAAGGGTTTTGGAATAAGAAGACAAAAGAAAGTTACTCATTTTGAAAATTTAAGTGCTTGTGTTGTAAAATATGGGGAAATTAAAAAAAAATGAGCGTGCCAAGGCAAGCAATGATGATTTATGTAATACTGGGAAAATTAATCCAAAGTGAAAAGAATGTGCTTTGATTATGCTTAGGTATTTATCTTATAGAGAAAAGTGGAACTGGAACAAGGTTACACAATCACTATCCTGTGTACCATGGACACAGAAGGACATTTACCATATTACCCCCCATCCCAGCCGCAGTCATGATGAGGTACTTCTGGCTGAGTTTTGGTCAATAGGTTGTGGGCATAGGTAATGTAAACCAACTCCAGTCCTTGTTCTTAAGAATTGTCCTGCAACATCCTCCAGGCTTCTCTTCCCCATCTGCAGTAACCTTGAGAGCTTCCTGCTCCAGATGGCATAGCTGGGAGAGACAGAATCCTGGGCCCCTATCACTTATGAATGTGCTGTCTTCTATTAAAAATACTTATGGGACACAATGCACCTTCTCAAATTTCTTAAAGTTAATTTATAGATTGATTCCAGAAGTCATTATGAAATGAACTAAAACACATAATTCTTTTTTTGAAAGGGTATACTGGCCACGGCAGACCTCAGTTTCTCTCACTGTTCAGCCTCCTTATTTTTGTCTATAACCTGTCCTTCCTATAATTAAGAAATTGAATTTATGGCTACCTGAATATTCTTCAGTATCAAGGAAATGTGTGTGTATATGTGTGTATGTGTGTGTATATTTTAATAAAGTGGAGCTACATTGCTCATCTCACTCCAGGCCTCTTGTGTGGCATTTGTGGCTTTCCTCATGAAAGTACCACTCTCCGTCAAGGACTCAGGCAGAAACAGAGGGATGCAGGAGCCTCAGCTTGGCTGGTCTTGATCAGATTTGGAATGATACTGGAAAGAGTAGAGCTCTACTGGGTTGCCTAATGTTGGACATGGCATTGACATGCAATGGTGTTGCTAGCAAGATTTTCTTTTCTTAAATGTTTAGAGAAAGATATTTGTTATTCTGAATCTGCTCTTATAATGAAAACAAATTCTCAGTGGCTATTTTGATACAGCCATTTTGATCAAAACGTTGGGTTCTTTTTGTTTGATTTGCTTTAATGTTTCTCTCAGCTCACGGGATCTAGGTTGGACTCTAAGGAACTGACAGAGCCATAATTATTTGTTCAAAAGAAATTTCCCTCTAATGTGGATGTCCTTTATCCCTTCTATTTATTCGGGCAATGTGTGATGATTTTTTTCTATCCATACCAAGTTATTTACAAAATGAGCTAACATGAGTATATTTGGATTGTTGCTCTCTCTTGGTTAAATTCTATCCCACAATGTTCCCTTGAAAGAGTTGGGAGGTCTCTCTATTTTATGAGGAATCTAAGCAGGGGGTTTGGGATAAATGGCCTAGAAAAGTATAAATGCTGCAGCAGATTTATTAAGTACTAGTTCCAAACAAATGTCATGGAGTACAAGAGTAATTGCCAACATTTGTGCTCTTAACTCAATTTCCTACAGAAAGAAGAGCTGAAACAAAAACTATTAAAAATCCATTACCTGTTGTTTAAGAAGCAAAATAGCATTTTTCAGAATCTCCTTTTCAAGCAATTGGATGCAGCGGGCTGAGGTACAGTGGGAATGAGGGTTAGGCTGGCATTGACATTTGCTTCCTAACTTAAATGATTAAACCTTCACTAAATTAGATCAAGGAATTTAATTTCTTCTCAAGCCCTTATGAATTTTCTCTAATACAGAAATGATCCAAGACAGAACACTCAAGAAAATTAAACAGAGACAACAATAAAAGAAATTGTCTGCATTGCACCCTGTGGAGGGCAGTCATGGACCATCAAACACACAGAGTTTCTTGGGCAAATTTCTCGATACAATTTTCAAGGCAAATTCAGATTTGTTTGCTATATATTCACAATGTATTCATAAGGCAAGACTTGAATGGGAGAGCCAAGCCTAAAATGAAAGGAGGTGTTCTTTATTAAAGTCTTGTAAGCTCTTTTATATACTTGGAATCTAGTCATGGTGTTAGTTCCTAGGTAAGTTCAGTATATATAACAATTTTTATCTATACCTGACATGAGCAGAGCTAAATACACAAGGAGGAAAATCAATAGTAAAACTGCCATGTGTTAACATAGGTCATGTGGCATATGACAGAGACCAGAGGGGCTTAGGGCAAGGCAGTATCTTTCTGAGCAGCCAAAGACATGCTGTCTCTGGAGAAAGCAAGGTCAGAAAGCTGTCAGGATTTTCTCTCTAAGGCCAGGGCAGAAAGATCATGTCCTGTCCATGAAAGAAGAGTGAGGGGGCTCACAGGTCACCATGATCACTGCCAGCCCAGAACCTGCACCTTTTTATCATCTAAATAGTAGAGATGCCAAGGTAGCTGCTAGGGAGGTTTTTAGATCTTCCCTCAGAAGAGAAGTAAGTCTTAAATTCAAACACTCATTTTGCTATCTGAATGTTGTTTTAAGCTCTTTAAACAGATGCACAATCTACATTTAAAAATCCAAATGCACATTTGCTACAACAATTTGAGGACATTCAACACATTGAGCGCTCTCAACCTCCACCCTATTTCCAAATAAACTGCCCACATTTTAATTCTTATTTGAAGCAACCTTTCCACACCTTAGCCATACTGTGATCAGCAAAAGAAAGACCTTTCTTTCTTCAGAAAAGACAAGAAACAGAAGACATAGCTGACCAAGGGTCTTGTCCCTTTAGGGCGGGACTCTAAAGACAAAATAAAACACATCACTGGAATATAAGTACGTACACACATACACACACGCACGCATTTAGGGAGAATTTTATCTGTGCGAATTAAGAGGGAGTTGGTCTAGCTCAGTAGAGAGAGGTTCATGTAAAAGCAGTTTTAATATTATATGGAAAATCAGTAAAAATGGTATGTTTACTCACTGAAATGCCACCGGAGCGATAAAACAAAGAAAAATAATACTGAGAAGCATCCAATGCCTAGAGTATCGGTACAAAAGGTTGACTTCAGGAGTCAACAAGTTCTCTTCAATAAGACTCACAGATGACACTGTAATTTGCTGAGTGCTGTAACTTAAGAAAATATTAACAAAGTTGTTTTTGTTATTTCCTTTTCACATTCTCCAGCTTCTAAAAATTAACCAACAATTTGGTGTATTTAAAACTTGTTAAAAGAAAGGGTATTTAGGGATTCTATCACACCAGCAGAATCTAAAGCTAACTACTGTGACAAATGGAACGATTTTAAGTGGGATAAATGCCCACTCTTTTGTTCTTATTTGTCATATCTGAATGATATATTTTAATATCCCAAACATAGATAGTATATAATCTATATATGTAGAAAGAACAGAAAATAAATGAAATAATAGCCTAAATTATTATTCATTTAATAAAAAAACCACAGTAATGGGAATTGAAAAATGGACAGTAAAGCCTTATCACTCTCGTGAATGACACTAAAATAATTTGATAATTAAGACTTTAAGGTCAATGGTAAATAATTGATCAAGCCTTGCTTTTCATAATACTTTTGGTGAGATGATTAAAGTGAAGTGCCCTAAATTTCTTGGTTGCAAAAATTAAATCATGGAAAATGGAAAAATGGAAAAATGGCCAAATGGGCTTTTTTTATGAATTATTTTTTAACTCTATGAAACTATAAAGTGGGATAATGGGCTAAGCTGTTGTCTTCTGTTATTAGTGTTTTGGCCCAAACAAAAGTAAGAAGGCAATACCCAAAGCCATCATTATCCTAAAATATGTGTTGTTGCACCTTTGTCTATGTTATAAAATGCCTCACTCTTGTTATAAATGCCTTTTATAACTATGTTATAAAATGAAACACTCATCAGAGTTGTCAGACCCTACTTCCTGGGAAGCTGTAAGTAAATTGAAGTAGGAAAATGAAATGAAAAATGAATGGCTGCATCGTTTACTTCTTTACAGCTCCAAACATGAGCTCAATACAGAGAGAGAGAGAGAGACAAAGAATTCTCCAGAGCGTCAGAACCCTGTAAATCATGACATATATCTTGTGCCCGCCACTGATAAACTGCACCTTGCTCTCCTGATGGAAGTGACAGATACACCTCCGGAAGCACCACGACTGATGAAATCAGACAGAAGAGGCTCTTCTCCTAAATCCAAGACTTACGCTGGAGAGAGACGTGCCCCGAGCTCCGTGGCTATTTCCTTGCTTTCCTCCAAGTGAAGGTGTGGGCAAAGCATACATTTTCGAACAATCCCAGAGACTCATCATCATTTTATACTTCCAGCAATTTTTCCAAGAAGGATACTTGGCAGTATCCCGTGTGAATTTGAGTATTTATTTCAGGAATCTTTTTTAAAAAAAATTTATTTATTTATTTATTTGAGAGAAAGAGAATGAGAGCATGAGCAGCGGGAAGGGCAGAGAGAGAGGGAGAAACAGACTCTTCACGGAGCTGAGAGAGCCCAATGTGGAGCTCAATCCCAGGATCCCAGGATCATGACCTGAGCGGAGGGCAGACTCCTAATCAACTGAGCCACCCAGGTGCCCCAGGAAATTTTATTTTGATTTTGCTGAGTCCTGGCTGCACCTTAGTTGAGGGGTGTTTTTACCTGAAGCTTAATTAAATCCATCATCTTTAGGGACTGATTTGCATCAGTGCTCCTTCCCAGGAGTCCCCAAGTCATATTAGTCTCCTTGAAACATCCTCAGTTAATGTTAGCTGCCAAAGGGATGTTTTCTCACAATAAAAAAAAATCAAAATATTCAATATGTCATCTTTGGCACACTACCAAATTTTTTCCTATGCTGTTGTCCTTGCCATTTTTTTTTTTTTTTTTATAACAAAGACTTCCTATAGATTCTGGCCAGATAGTAACTGGAAAATTTTGTTTTAAAGATATGGCCTAGCTATCTTTACAAATTAATTTAGTGATTTGGTCACTATCTTAGGAAATATATAATTAATTTTCAATATTATCACATTTAAAAGGTTTTTGAATGTTCTTGTAATAATGTAGAGTTGAATGGATAACAGTTCAATGCAAAAATTCAAAGATTTGTGGCTAAAAATTAGGGAGAAAAAGGAAGACCAAATATAATATGTATTTATTTGTCTCAAGCAAATATGGTCTATTATTAGATACAAAATTGCTGTTGCAAGCTAATTTCCACATTTTAGTATAGCTGAAGTTTTATGTGTATTTTATCTAGATTGATAAAATGCTATATAACTTTTTTCTTTAAAAACATATTTCAAATTATTGTATATATTCAAATATGTTAAGTTGATCTATGTTTGTTATGATCTATGTTTATTCTCTCTTCTTTCTCTCCTTATCTCCTTCTCTTCTTCCCTCCTTCCCTCTCACCTTCCATCTCTCCCTCTCTCTTTCCTTTTTTTCAGTAGTATCAGCTTGATCTAAAGGCTGGATGCCATTATGCTGGGAATTTTGCAATAGTTATTCCAGATTTCATGTCTGTGTAGCATATTGTTCAGTAGATTTTTCTTCCCCAGATGCTTCTGGTACTAATCTTATTCAGACTTACTGGATAAATTAGATCCTGTGCTTGTTAATATCTGTGGCTCTGATGATGAAATTCAGCTAATTATCTTAGACTTCAGCCATATCAGCTGCATGTTCCAGTCCTTGAACCAAGGGGGCATTGGTTCTTTAAAAATTTATGAGTTCAGTAGAGGAGGCATGGGTACCTAAGTGAAAGTTGGGCTAGTCCCCAGGTGAAAAAGAAATAAATTTCTTGAGAAAAGCTCAAAACCCACTAAAATAGTTCAATGGGGCACACCTCAATCTTTTCTTTTTTCTACTTCTGTCTATCTCTGTCTATCTCTCTTCCTCTGTGAGTGAATGCATGTGTTGCTAGAAAGTCTTTTAGTGAAAACCAAAAAGGCTATAAAAGATGACATGGTAGTCTGTCTCTCCCAATCTCCCAACTGCTTAACCATTTCACCATCAGTGCTCTTTTTTGGTAACAAACTTTTTGTTTTTTTAAAGATTTTATTTATTTATTTATTTGACAGAGAGAGAGAAACAGCCAGAGTCCCACAAGCAGGGAGGGTGGGAGAGGGAGAAACAGGTTTCCTGCTGAGCAGGGAGCCCAACACGGGGCTCCATCCCACGACCCTGAGACCATGACCTGAGCTGAAAGGAGACACTTAATGACTGAGCTACTACCAGGCGCCCCGGTAATAAACTTAAACAAACAAACAAAAATGTTTATTTGAGAGATAGCGAGAGATCCACAGAAAAAGCGTGGGAGCTAGCTAGCATGAGCATGCATGGATGGGGAGGGACATAGGAAGAGGGAGAGAGAGAATCCCAAGAAGACTCCACAGCTGAGCACAGAGCCAGATGCAGGGCTCATCCCAGGAGCCTGAGATTAATATCCTGAGGTCAGGACCTGCCCATTTTGTAACAAACTTTTTATATGATAACAGTTTTAGATTGAGAGAGAAGTTGTGAAGATCATATGGAGATTCTATATACCTCACATCCATTTCCCCAATTGTTTATATGTTAATATCACTATGGTACATTTGTCATAATTAATCATTATGGACACACTGTCATTAATTAAAATCCATATTTTATTCATACTTCCTTTGTTCTAAATTGATGTCCCTTTTACACTCTAGAATCTTATTCAAGTTACTACATTTATATTTAGCCTCTGTTTCTCCTTAAGTCCTTGGCTATGACAGTTTCTGAGACTTTCCTTGTTTTGGATGACAGCTCGACCTTGACAGCTTTGAGGATTCAGGTATTTTTAGAATCTCCCTCAATTAGAATTTGTCTTATTTTTTTCCTCTTGATTAGAGTGGGGTTAGGAGGTTTTGGGGGAAGATCACAGAAGGAAAATGTCATTTTCATCACATTATATCAAGGATACAAACTGTCAACATGACATCATATTGACATGATGTTAATGTTGATCGCTTGGCTGAGATAGTATTTGGCAGGTTTCTTCACTACAAAGTTATTCCTCTTTCCTTTTTCATGCTGCACTCTTTGGAAGGAAGTCACTATGTATCAAACTTAGTGGTGGGAAGTTACATTTTGTCTTGATGGCACAACATCTACATAAATTATATAAAATTCTGCACAACTTTGCCTATTTTCTCCAATTATTTATTTATTCAATCATTCATATTAGTGTAGACTCATCAGTATTTACTTTTTTTTTACCTTGGGGTATATTCCAATACTACTTTTTAAATTTTGTGGCTTAAATTGTTCTGCCTTCGGCAAGGGGGATCTCTTCCACTTGCCTTCTGTTTAATTTTGAAATAGCTTCTCCCCAACTGTTTTCTTTTAAAATTGCTATCCCACTGAAGTGTTAGTTATTACTCTAGAGTGGTGGCTCTTAAAGCTGGTCCCCTGATCAAGAGCCTCACTGACATCTGAGAACTTGTTAGAAATATGGGCTCACCCCTGACCTACTGACTCAGAATCTCTGGGTGTGGCAGCCAGCAATCAGTCTTCTATGGTGCTTGGGAAGATTTCAGATCCAGGGCCCTAAGGTGTCATGAGAAGAGAGGAGGAAGAAAGAATGTACTCCATTCCACAGCAGGTAACTGAAGAAAAAGACAAAAAAACCCAAAAAACACAAAACACAAGTAAATGATTCACTTATAGACACTCAGCAAATATATTACATTCTGGATGAGATATGTTGATTTCTAGTTGGAAGCCATTCTTTTAAAGATCTGGATTCTTCCCCTTAAAGATTTTATTTGTTTATTTATTTATTTGTCAGAGAGAGAGAGAGAGAGCGCGCAAAAGCAGGCAGAGTGGCAGGCAGAGGCAGGGAGAGAAGGCTCCCTGCTGAACAAGGAGCCTGATATGTGACTTGATGCCAGGGCCCTGGGATCATGACCTCAGCCGAAGGTATCAGCTTAACTGACTGAGCCACCTAGGAGTCCCTGGATTCTTCTTTTTAAGTGACTGTTTCTTTCAGTTTTAATTTAATTATCAAGTAACTTTTGCAGGAATATTTCAAACCCATCTGTCTAGTCTAAATTATCTCAACTTCATATCATTTACATACATTTTATCATAGGATTTAATTTCACTTTCATATAATTATTTATAAGGACAAAGCCAGTAAAACGTCTCTAAAACCTCTTTGAAGAAAATAAGTACACAGGTCGTCTAAGTGTGAATATTAAACTAGTGTTCTTGCTAACCCCAAATTTCTTATTGGCTCCGTGTGTGTGTGTGTGTGTGTGTGTGTGTGTAGTTGGTTTCTTGCCAAAGCCAATTAATAGCACAAGAAAAATATTGAGTTTTATTTGGAATATGTGTCAAAGAAAAATGCCAACTTTTAGTAAAGCTTTCCATTCTGTCTCAGATGAAACCCACATTCTTACTATATTCTTAGATTGTTTACTTAGATTACTTTTTCTGATATTTGTCTCAATTGCTTATAATATTTTATTTGGAATCAGTAATTTTTTTGAGTTTAAAGGTTTTTGTTATTGGTGTCTCCATAAGCTCCTTTTAGATTTTAATATATTAATATTTACACATAACAAATACTTTCAATCCCTATTTACTTAAAATTGAAAAAAAATCTTTTTTTAAATTACTTTATTTATTTATTTGACAGAGAGAGACACAGTGAGAGATGGAACACAAGCAGGGGGAGTAGGAGAGGGAGATGCAGGCAGGCCTCCCGCTGAGCAGGGAGCCTGATGTAAGGCTCCATGCCAGGGACCCAGGATCATGATCCGAGCCATGCTTAATGACTAAGCCACCCAGGCACCCCACATTGAAAAATCTTTGTTATTCCTGGTCCCTGAGAAGCGTCAAGTGTATATTACCAGCCCTGTCTACAAAGGCCATTGTTAACTTTCCACAGAACCTGGTGTTATGAGGCTTTGCATTTCTACAAAGGGAACAGTAAGTCACCTCAGGTTAAGTCTCCTCTATTATCAATATATTATTTAACTAGTTTTTTATCCACACATTTTTAAACAAGTGCAGTGATAATACATGCTTCAAGAATGTATCATTGAGCTGAGTTTTCATTCTACAAAACCTGAAAGCCTATGTCATAATGAGAAGGATGCTAACACTGATTAGGCCTGTTTCTCATTGTCTGAATCATACCGCTCAACTTCCCAGTGTTCCATACAGAAACACAGCTGTCATGGCCAAGCACTTCAGTGCTCCCACTTTCAGGCTGGATGATGTCTGACTGCCAAAGTAATACATCAGTCATTACACAAGATGACTCACACCATGGGCATCTTGGCAGGAACATGCATTTTGCTAACAATAGCATTTCTCTGGAAAGCTTTAAGCATTAGTGCATTCCTATTTTTATTCTAACCAAAAGACCCTAATCATAGGAAAATTGTCAACTTTTCCCACAACCATTCAATACATCTGGGTGGCTTTTAACTAAAACTAGAGAGTAAATTTATTCTTCAATACTGTTCTTATGATTTGTGCCTAAAACCCTCAAATTATTGCCAAATTGTAATTGTGCTTGTAGTGGATTTTCTTTGGTGTATGTGTGTTGATTCAAAATATGTTTATTCCATTATTAGGTTAATAACCTTAATTTATAAATACAAAATAAATGAAAGAAATCTCTTACATGAATGGTTAACCTGACACTCAGGAATCAAAAGATTTAAAAAATTAAATTTTTTGTCTATTAGACAATTTTCTTTTCTAGATAGCAAAATTTTACAATCAAAGCAAGACTAAAAGAAAAGCATGGCATATAACATTTTTCTATATTTCAAAGAAAGATATATTTGATATGTTCTTTTTGTTTCTTTCTGGTGCAACTCACTTTTAAATGCACAATGGTAGTTATTTTAAAATTAATTGATATCATAAAAATGCATAACCTTATATTGAGTGTAATAGATATATTATGTGCCATATTTCAAACACTGTATCATTTTAAAGATATTTATAGCATTTAAATGATCTCTGTAGTAGTTTTAAGTAATTTTTAGTGTAAAAATGAGACAAAGATTTTAGAATATCAATCATTCATCAAAGGACATATAATGGTTCAGTTCAGCTAGCATAAAACTGACACGATAGTCAATCATGAGCTCAAATTATTAAGGAAAGGTTAATGCCTGTTAATGTTAGTATGACCCAAATAATGGCATTTATTTTTCCTTAGGAATTACCGCGTTATCTGTCAAATAATATTTCAAGAAGTGAAGTATGTTCTGTCCTTTTGAATGTACATACATACACATAAACACATATAACTTTGAAATTGATAGAAAAATATGAGCTCAGCATAAGTGTCAAATGTTTAGCATGTATTAAATTACTTAGAATAATCATTGTCAGAAGACATTTAATTGTTGAAATCTCAATTCAATAAACTCTATCAGCAAAAAATTCATACAAAGGATTTTAAGGTTGTAGAATGTCTGTATTTCCTACATATCTGTTATGACAAAAGATTACTGATTGCTTTCTCAGGTTTTATTTTGGTCCCAACGTAGTGGACAGTTCCAGAAATGTCCTTGGATATGATCAACCTGATTTAATATTATTAGCAGACTTAAAAGTGGTGTGTAGATCTTGGGGGAAATAATTTTGGGACCTAGAATGTGTTGTTTCAAAAGTTTTAATGACCTAACCAATTTTAGGTCAACTTTCTCATGGGACATTTCTTCTACTGTCACTTTACAAAGTATTTTTCTTAATTTTTATTCTATTCAGTATTTAAAGAGTGTTTGTGTTTTTCTCTAGGAGAGAGGGTCAACAATAATAGTTGTTAGATCAAGTATTAATATTTAGAATTATATGTGATTGGCATAATAACCTGGCTTTTTGAAAGAATAACCAAGATGAAATATTTATTTCAAATGTTCCTAGGTTAAAATTATGTGTATAGGAGTATAGTGAGACACTCTGCAAAAGAAGTTCAAAAATCAAGACAGCTTACAAATTTGTGTTTTGAGAAGCTTCAAGAAGTCTTATTCATATCTGCGTGATTCTTCCTATCATTCTTCCATTTTTTTTTCTGATCCAAGTATGAACTGATTCAACTATAAAATCAGTGTCTTATTCTGACACTGTAGGATTAGAAAGAATTACTGTGTCTCTATAGTTGCGGATGCATTCTGAATGGTACATGCAACACAGGCAGTTTTGAGGGAATACCAAGGCATGGGAGAAAAAGCTGGTCAAATGTTACTAGTACACATTCATACCACATATGAAATAAAATATGCAGAAAGCCTCCTAGATTGTCCCATGTCAATGCCATGAAATCCCCTCTTCCAAAGTTCTCTCTGGATATCTAAGAGAGACTAAGAGTCAAGTTATTCTGATGGTAGATGGTGCCTTGAGTGTGATACAGCTTAGCTAGAAAATAGTAATAGAGATAATCAGAACTTGGGTCTGTACTAGTACAAGTACATAATACCTTATGTTTACTGCATTTATTAAATCATTTTGAGTTTAATATGCTATCAAAAATCCAATAAGAAATGTTTGAGGAACACCTGAATCCATTCTCCTGCTGCCATCAAATGATATTTATATAAGTAAAGATGATGCCTTCCAGTGATCACCATAATTCTATTTACATCATTTTAATATGTAGCAGGTGTATTTTTATATCTGTGGAGCAAGATATAAAAATTATATGGTGTCCTTTCTGGAAAAAAAGCAATTTAAAAATGTGTTCTACAGAATTAATGCATTATGACTCAATGCAGAGTTGTAGATCAGTTATTGCATAACTGAGGGAGTAAGCTGTGTCTGTTTTAGAAGAGAAACTTTGCTGGGTGTTGTTTAAACAGGGACAGAAATAACCTAATTCAAATGGCACATTCTGCCTCCAAAAATCTATCAAAACCAATTTACTACTATCTACATTTTTTGTTATTATTCTAATGTAAGTCTTCATCATCTCTTGCTTGAACTACAATAATCTATTTGGGGCCTTCATTTTACTTGTCACTTTATATAATTTTTACCTGTCACTTTATAGTTCTTGTTCAGTGACCTTTTAAAAATATAAACAAGACCAAGTTATTGTCTTGCTGAACGTCTTCCATCTTTGCAGACTAAAACCCAGCTCTCCCTACTCTGCACAAATGTTCTAGTCTGCTTTGCTCCAGGCTTTCTGGTCTTTCCTTTCCTCCAGGAAACTGTGATCATTTTTGCCACAGGGTCTTTTTTTGTGTTTTTATTTATTTGTTTGCCTTTCATTCTGATTTGATTATTATTATTATTAATTATTATTATTTTACTCTAGATCTTTGTTAAGCTGGCCCCTGTCTGTTCCTTCAGATTTCAGTACAAATGCCACCTCCTCAGACAGGTGTTCTTGCCAACCACCTAAGTCATAGCCACCTTCCGGCCCTCATTCTGTACTAGAACCATATTTGAGTTTTTTTGGTAGCATTTATCGCTATATGATATTTTCTTATTTATTAATATATTTCATTTCACACTATAAATATCCATCCTGAGAGTGGAAGCCTTGTCTATATTTTCACTTCTTACCCCCCAATACCTAGAATGATACTTAATACATCACAATCTTTCTACCTATTAAATTTCTGCAAGAATAAATAGAGGAAGTCCTCTGTTTACCATCAAAAGTGGTTTGTTTTTCTAAGTAACTTAAAGGTGTCAAGCACAACCGATTTATCTGTTTGAACTCCATGTTTTGAAAAGCAATGAAATAATCAAGCTCTTGATTAGTCCATTCAGGCTCTTATAACATGATGCCACAAATGTGGTAGTTGATAAACCACAGAACTTTATTTCCCACAGTTTTGGGAAACTGGAATCCTGACATCAGATTGCTAGCATGGGTTGGTAGGGGCCCTCTTGTGGGCTGCAGAATTCTCACTGTGCCCTTACATGTTGGAAGGAGCGAGGGATCTCTCTGTTCTCTGGAGCCCCTTTTGTGAGACATTAATCCCACTCATCAGGGCTCCAACATCATGACCTAACCACTTCTCAGAAACCTGCCTGTTACCTGTTACCATTCTCTTGTGTCTTAGATTTTCAACACATGAATTTGGGAAGGACACATCCAGACCATTGCACCTTCCTATTTCTTATTTCTCTGTTCTAAATTGCATTCTTCTTTGTACCAGTTTACTGTTTAATAATCCTTATGTTTTCCCTTGCTTATAGAGCCAATTTTATACACCTCAGAATGGCATTCAAAAATCTCCTTACCCAACTGGTCCTCTATACCAAACTAAATACTATTCTTTAAATGTGTTTGCTTCTGTTGACCCTTGAACACATCATGTTTATAATTATTATAAAGCACTTCTAACAATTGGCCTTCTTTCTTTGAAGATGTAAAATCCTGATTATTTTACCTGTAATTGAAAAACTTAAATTAGAGGGGCACTTGGATGGCTTAGCTGGTTACGTGATGGACTCTTGATTTCAGCTCAGGTCATGGTCTCAGGATTATGAGATCAAGCCCCATGTTGGGTTCCATACTGGGCCTGGAGCTTGTTAAGATTCTCTCTCTCTCCCTCTGTCCCTTACCCCCACACCCCCAAAACCCCAAGCCAAACCAAAACAAACAAAACTTAAATTGTTTTACAATGCCTTTTCTAAATTTTTGTATATTTTCTTCCTCAACTAGGTTATGAGGTATTAGATAGCAAGCACTGTGACTTATAGTTGTTTTGCATATTTTATGTACCTAGCACGGTGCTTAGTAACAACTCTAGCTACTTGACACATTTGCCTAAGCAGATGAAGAAATGTAATTCACTACCATGTAAACTGGCTACTAATTACCAAAATGCTTTATTCCTTATAAAGGGCACACAAGTCTACTACCTTTCCCAACCGTCCTTACAGTGAGAAGTGGCCAGGTAACTGGACTCGAACCTCTCATGCTAAGGCCCTTCTATGCATGAACTTTCTATGCATGATCGTCCAACTTTTTTTCTTCCTTGTAACCTTGTAACCTATAAATGAAAATGGAGAAATTTCGGCAGTCACACATTGAACATGAAGAAAAATATAGAAGCTGTCTGGGTCCCTTCTCCCTGTAAATAAAAGAAACAAACAAACAAAAATCTTAGAGAAAACACACAGTTAATATTGTGAGGAAATAAAAAACGAAAAGTTTTATCATATTTTAGCCTATGTATATAATACCTATTTGCTATGTATTTCATACATAAAATTTATACATATTTATTTATATTTAATATACATATTTAATTTGTTATAACAGATAACATTATCTTAATTGATGCATTACATTGCTAGTCAGATTGTACCTGATTATAAAATAATCTAAGTGTTATGATTGAATGATTTAAGCCTTTTAGCAAAGAGGAGGTAGTTCTGAATCTGAATACATAGATTTTTCTTGACTCTTCCTTTTTTTTTCCCCAAAGTTTGTGATAAATATTTAGTATATGGGGTGCCTGCGTGGCTCAGTGGGTTAAGCCTGTGCCTTCAGCTCAGATCATGATATCAGGGTCCTGGAATGGAGCCCCGCATTGGGTTCTCTGTTCAGCAGGGAGCCTGCTTCCGCCTGTTTCTCTGCCTGCCTCTCTGTGATTTCTTGTGATTTCTCTCTCTGTCAAATAAATAAAATCTTTTAAAAAAATTTAGTGTATGTACAACTTACCTCTAAAATTTTTGCATTTAATAAATAATAAAAATAATGGCATCACTTAAATGTGCAAATTCCTTTCTAAATGATAAGAAGCATGTATCGTGATGCAAACTTTAGAAAATTAAAAATTTTTGCTTACTTAAAGAAATATATTAAGCTACTTTCTCTAAGATATGGTGAGTGCTCTCTATATTTCTATTTTATATTGTATAAATAATAAATATTTATATTGTATCTGTGTTATTATATATATCTATATTATTATACCTATATTACATATTATATCTATATTATTATATATAATGTTATATCTATATTAAATATTTCTATATAAAAATATTTCCTGTTGAAAATCAATTCTCTTAAAATCCAACTAAAATGTAAACACCCCTGGAAAAGCTTTTTAATCTTATATCTGATACAAGGTAGCTTGTTATCTTATATCTTCCCTGTGTTCCCACAGTCTTTTTTTCACACTGCCTTTAATTCACACTGCCTTATGTGACACATTTTGTGCATATGCTTTTTTATCCAGAGAACAGCAATCATAGAATGCTCACCATTATGTTCTTCAGCATACCACAGATATTCTATTAATAATTTTATTGGTTTTTTGAGTCTACTCAAACTCCTTAACCAAAGGTTAGGTTTTTGTTTTTGTTTTTTCTGTTTGTTTGTATTAACTGTACTACTTGCTGAAGGAAAGTTATAACTTTCAAATGAATATACCTTTATGATTTCCCTTAACCATTTAATCAGAACAAAAATAATATGAGTTTATTTTTCTTAGAAATGGAATATTTCTCATGTTGCTTCTTGAGATTGCAGTTGAATACGCTTCAGTAATGTATGTGGTTACATATATATTTGCAAATACAATATTCTTTTTTAAAATTTTATTTGTTTATTTGAGAGAGAGAGAGATAGTGAGAGAGAGCGAGCAGTTGGCAGAAAGGAGAGGGAGAAGTAGGCTCTTGTGAGCAGGGAAGCCAAAATGGGGCTTGAACCCAGGACCCTGAGATCATGACATGAGCCAAAGGCAGCTGCTTAGCCAACTAAGCCACCCAGGGGCACCTAAAAGTATAATATTCTTATAATTTCAGTAATGGTCTCAAAATTCTATGATCTGCAACTAGTCTTGGTAGATTATCAACATCATAGGAAATGCATTTCATTCCTACTCAGTTTTATAGAAGGAAAAAGAAAACCTAGCTTCATTATATAGATTAAAGTATTATGTTACTTTTGGAAGACATGCGTGACTAGTGAAGGACACTTTAAGGTTATCATATGTTTCATTAGAAGGAAATGGACATTTACTTAATTTTAGAAGTAACCTGTATTTAGGGCAGTAAAAGATCAGAAGGTTCTTCCAGAAAAGCTATAATTTTATTATTAAGACTTTCCACTAAACAATTAAATACATACAGAAAAACTGAAAAAAATGTGTAACCTGATAAATTTTTCTTTCTTTTATTATGTTTTACTTTATTTATTAAATTAAGGTTTTATTTTATCTTATTTTTTAAATTTTTTAAAGATTTTTGTTTATTTATTTGACAGACAGAGATCACAAGTAGACAGAGAGAGAGAGAAGGAAGCAGGCTCCCCGCTGAGCAGAGAGCCCAATGTGGGGCTCAATCCCAGGACCCTGGGATCATGACCTGAGCCGAAAGCAGAGGCTTAACCCACTGAGCCACCCAGGTGCCCCTAAGGTTTTATTTTAATTGCAGTATAGTTAACATATAGTTTTACATTAGTTGCAGGTGTACAACATAGTGATTCAACAATTCTATACATCATTACTCAGTGTTCGCCATGATCAGTGTACTCTTAATCACTTTCACATATTTCACCCACTTCCTTACTCATATGTTTTATTTTATATGTTTTATTTTAACTTGATACATTTTTTAAAAAGTGAACTCAGTTCTGTAATCACTGTTCAGGCCACAGAATTTCTTACCAGCATACCAAACCTCCTTATCAGTTGCTCCCCAACCTTCTCCTACAAAGATAGCCACTCTCTTCAATTTTATCACCACAGATTAGTATTGCTTCTTTTAAACTTAACACACACAGAATAAAAAATGCATATCACTTCTATTTTGTTTATTTAATACTACATTTACTTTGTGTTTTTGTCAAATTTTGCTTATAGCAATAATTGGTTCATTGCAATCACTAGATAATCTGTTGATGAATATTTAGCTTGTTTTCAGTTTGAAGCCATTGTGAGTAATGTGTATTGAACATATTTTGCATGCTTTTATAATTATATGCAAGAATTTGTATTGAGTCCACTTTTTAGTCTTAGAGTATGTTCAGTTTTTTTAGATACTACCACAATAGTTTGCAACAAATTTACTAGTGGCATTTGATAGTTAATATTTGTTCCACATTATTGCCAACACATTACATAACTATATTATCTATCTATCTACCTATCTATATCATCTATCTCTCTATCATCTATCATTTATTTAAGCTTATATAAAATAAAATATTTATAAATACCTATACATATGCTTTATATATGTGTGTATATATAATATGTACATATTATATATATATAATATTTTATCTTTTCTTTTGTGTATATGATTGTATCCAGTTGTGTTTTTAATTCACATGCCCAAAATCACTGATGTGGCTTCCTGGTTCTTCATGCATTCATGGAAAGACTTTGATGATGATGGACAACCATACTATTCTCACTGAGATATTATTCTTTTTGCCTGAAGAATTATTTAATATTTACTTTAGTAACATCCTGCTGTTTATCACTTATTTCAGTTTTCATTTGTGAGATATAACTATATTTGTTCTTTATATTTTATAAGATATATAACTCCAGGTTATCAATTATTTCCATTTGCACTTGAAGATAATTTTCAAGTTTTTCCCTCCTTCCTTCCTTCCTTCCTCCCTCCCTCCCTTCCTTCCTTCCTTCCCTAAGAACTTAGCTGTCAATCTGACTGAAACTTACATTTTTAATTTTTAGGTAATATGCATATATGCCCTGGATGCTTTCAGTAGGTTTACTCGGTCTTTCAGTTTTAGCAGAAATATATATGCTATGCCCAGTTGAGGTTTTATTCATATTTATCTTCTTTAAAATTTAATTGCTCATTAAAACTGTGGCTTGATGTCTTTTATCAGTTTTTTAAAAATATTTTATTTATTTGAGAGAGAGACAGAGCATGTGAGTGTGGGGAGGTCCTCTGGGGGAGGGCCAAAAGGAGAGGGAGATGCAGACTCCCCACTGAGCAGGGAGGCTTACATGGAGCTTAATCCCAGGACCTTGAGATCATGACCTGAGCCTAAGGCAATGCTAAAGAGACTGACCAATCCAGGTTCCCTTTTTATCAGTTTTGAGAAATTATTTTGCCATTTTTTCCTTCAACATTGCTTCTGCCCCATCCTTTTCTTCTCTTTTTGGGAGTGCCATTACTAATTTGATAGTTACACTATTTTCCAGGTATCTCAGATACTTTTTTTTCCATTTTTACTCTTTATTTCAAGGCTTTCTTCCATTTTCTTTCCATTCTTTCAAACTCTGTTAAATCTTTTAATATCATCCATGAGTTTTTAAAATTCACTTATTTTATTTTTCAATGAAGGACTTCCATTAGGTTTTTTTTAAAGAGTTTATTTATTTATTTGACAGACAGAGAGATCAGGAAGAGAGAGAGGAGGAAGCAGTCTCTCTGCCCAGCAGAGAGCCCGATGTGAGGCTCGATCCCAGGACCCTGAGATCATGACCCGAGCCGAAGGCAGAGGATTAACCCACTGAGCCACCCAGGCACCCCCCCATTAGATTTTTTTTTAACAATTCCATTTCTCTGTCAAAATCCACCATGTTCATGTAACTTTCTTGCATATATAGGTAAGAGTTATTTTAATGTCTATAAAAATACCTTCAGTACATGCATCTCCTAGAGACCTGTTTACATTCTTGGTTTTCTTTTTTTCTACTGCTTTTGGACAATTCTTATGCTTACTCCATTCATTTTTAGTTGAATGAGATATATTTTGGATGAAACCCTGTACATCTATTTTAATACTTTGTATGATAATATCTTTCTTCATGAAAAGATACTAATTTTATTCTGCCAATTAGATTGAGGTGAGTGACATCACCATCTGGACTTTGCTTCTTTTTTTTACTTGCCCAGCTTTTGTAGTGGTGGTGGTTTTGAGCAGAAGACCTATACAATCCCTTATAAGTATAAAACTGCTTTAAGTAAAATGCAAAAGAGCACAATTCTTACAAATGAAAAATAACAAATAGAAAGAGCAATAATATATTGTACTAGATTGATAAAGATTAGGATGTATATAATTTATACTACCCATTAACAATTTTAAATTTGACATTCAAAACAATTACTTGAATTATGTGTAGCATTAGGCAAGACTTTAATATATCTATCTATTTTTTGGTCACTGATCTTAGAACAATAAATAATTATTGATTTTTGTGACTATTCCCATAACTTTTATTTCATTAATGAGTTAAATATTGATTTTGCATAAACAGTTTTCAAAGTAGAACATTTAGTAAGTAATTTGCGAACACGAAATAATTTTAAATATTTTTATACTTCATTTAAACTTTAACTTTATGTAATTTTGAGCATTAAAAGCCCATATATAAATAAATAAAACATTTTCTTTCCCTGATTAATTTGTCTACTTTGCTGTAGCAGTTACTAGATGATTATACAGTTTTCTACTCTATGTTGTTTGACACTTTTAGGATGTAGTTTCAGAGATGTGTGCCTTTGGCCCCAAGAAATATCCAAAGTATAAAGGGAAAAATATATATTTTTTAATTTTTAGATTTTTGTTTCCTGTCCCTTCTTTGTATATTCCCTTGAGAGTATCATCTAAATAATTATACACCTAGCAAATTGTTTTGAAAACAAAATCTGTCTAACACCATATAAAAAAATCTCTGGCCAGAAATTACTGATGTAGGAAAAAAAAAAAAAAGAAAAGAAAAAAAAATTACCTCAATAGACACTAGCTAATTATAGCCTTTGTGGCAGGCATTACTAAAAATTTGAAATTACACTGGTAAAAATATGTGTTTCTTGTTCTCAGGGACCTGTTTAGCAGATGTAAGCATATGTAAACAAATATATAATACAGTATTACAAAATGGCATAAGAGAGGGTTTTGGAAGGAATTTCATGATAAAGAGACAATCATATGTTATACAGAGTGGTTATGCCAAATAATTTTCATTGAATTTTGATTCTGCTAGTCAGAGAGAACTCCTGGCATTCACAGAAAGGAATGAGGCTGGATGGGTAAGTCAGCTGAGATCAGATAAGCCTTATATGACAAAGAAGATATTATTTCCTTCTATATAGCTTTAGATATTATTGATGCATTTATAACAACCAAATATATACCCTACACCTTGATTTCTATTGATCTCTAATAAGCAGTATGTCCAATGGAGGAAATCAATATGATTTCATGAGACATTTGTTTTGGTGGGATAGCAGACATATTTCCCCTTAAATTCCACATATGAGTGAAATTATATAGTATTTGTGTTTCTCTGATTTATTTCACTAAACATCATACTCTGTAGTTCCATCCATGTTGTTGCAAATATAAAGATTTCATTCTTTTTATGGCTGAGTAACATTCCATTGTGTGTGTGTGAATGTTTGTGTGTGTGTATCTTTTTTCTCCATTTATCTATCCATGGACACTTGGGCTGCTTCCATAATTTGACTATTGCAATTCTGTGATAGACATAGGGGTGCTTAAATCTTTCTGAATTAGTGTTTTCATATTCTTTGGGTAAATATCTAGTAGTGGAATTAGTGGATCATGTGGTAATTCTATTTTTAAGTTTTTGAGAAAAGTTCTTGCTTCTTTCCACAGTGATTGTACCAGTTTCATTCACACCAGTGGTGCACAAGGGTTCCTTTTGCTCCACATCCTCACCACCACTGTTTCTTGTATTTTATTTTAGCCATTCTGACAGGTATGAGGTGAGATATCTTCCTGTGGCTTGGATTTGCATTTCTCTGATGGTGAATGATGTTGAGCATTTTTTCATGTGTACATTGGCCTTTTGTATGTCTTCTTTGGAGAAATATCTGTCTTGTCTCCTGCCCACTTTAAAATTTGATTACTTGTTTTTTTGGTGTTGAGTTGTACAAGTTCTTTATGTATTTTGTATACTAACCATTTATGAGATATGTCATTTGCAAATATCTTCTCCTATTCAGTAGGTTGTCTTTTTGTTTTGTTGACTATTTCCTTTGCCGTGCAGAAGGGTTTTATGTAGGTGTAGTCCTAATAGTTTATTTTTGTTTTTGTTTCCCTTTCCTTAGGAGACATATCTAGAAAAATGTTACTATGGCCAAAGTCAGAGAAATTACTGCCTGTGCTCTCTTCTAAAATTTTTATGGTTTCAGATCTCATGTTTAGGTCTTTAATCCATTTGAGTTTATTTTTGTGTGTGGTGTTAGACCAATATTCTTTTGCATGTAGTTGTCCAGTTTTCCAAACACCATTTATTGAAGAGACTTTTACCCATTATATGTTCTTGTCTCCTTTGTTGAAGATTAATCATATAATTGTGGATTTATTTCTGATATCTCTATTCAGTTCCATTGCTCTATGTGTCCATTTTGTGCCAGTACCATACTGTTTTGATTACTACAACTTTGTATTATATCTTGAAAGGATTGGGATACCACTAATTCTTCTTTTTTTTAAGGTTGCTTTAGCTGTTTTTTTTTTTTTTTTT
>ML101731.1:0-34173 GCA_003697995.1 Taxidea taxus jeffersonii
AAAAAAAAAAATGATGCAGTGATGTTTGCCTCTTGATACAAGAATGTGTGCCTGAGTTTGGAACTGGCCTAATTCTCCTCCCTCTGCCTCTGCAGGGAATTTCTTGGAGATAGCTCATGCTAAAAGCCCTTAGTAATGTTTTCCTCCAAAGACACACCAATTCCCCACTGGATAATTAGGATGTAACCAAACCTTTGGAGAATGGTTGTTTTCTCTAAAGGTATAAACTGTGGCAGCCCAGGGACTGACTAGGGCTCCTTAATTGATACATGTTATCTGCATCTGAATCTCCTTTTCTATTTTGTAAGAACATGCACCTTTTTTTTTTTCCAGCTGTTTGAGCTTATTTAAAAGAACTGTCTATTGTATACAAGTATGTGGGCAAAATGGCAAAAAAGTGCTATCTTTGATAAGAAAGTGGCTGCATCCTAACGTAGTCTGTAATGATTTAGGATCATAGAACTTTTCTTTCTTCCAGACCAGGACTGCTCCAGAGCTGGTGCAATGATTCCCAACCTGTTGCCCACCCCACCTGACTGAAATGTAGAAAGTCTCTCTGGACAGGAACCATGTAATGCGTACTGTCAGAGTGGACATGTCCAGCATACTGGGCCAGACCTCACCTCCCAGGGAATTGGTACAAGGGCCATAAGGATAGGAATGACTGAGGTTACACTCAGGAAAGAACAGGAGGCTCCCTAACCAACACCAAAAGGGATGAGGGGACAGGATACTGCAGTATCATCTGAGTTTTGGAAGTTCTTATTAAGGAGAAAATGTAATCCACAGAAAACAGTATCTATGACCTTGAAAACACATTCAAACCCTCAGGTGTCTGGGCTGGCAGGGGTGGCCAAGTCGGGGGACTTGTAATGGAGCAGGGAAGAAAGGTCAGAATTGACTTCAGGAAGAGCCTGCATAGCCCCCAGGGGAATCACTTATTCCAGCTTCTCAGGATACAGACGGATACTCCTGGCCACCTGGTCCCAGGAAGCCAGTTACTCTGGGAATGGACACTCACCAGTGACCTTCTAGACCCAGGGAAAATGTTTTTCTCAGAGGTTCGGCTTGTAAGCCAAGTCACCCCAAACAATCTGCAGTCTAACACTCTCATAGGCCTGATGGTGGCACTTCAGAGAAACTAGTGAAGACATAGTCCAGGCTCCCCACAAGGCCCTTCATGCTCCCCAGCACTGGAGCTAGTTGGTGGTCAGGCACCTCTCCTGAGAAGGGAAATGACCTATTCAAGGTCAAACAGCATGAGAAGATCTGCCAACTTCTGTTTTAGGAAATACAGTTGTTGAAAACAACGAAAAATGTTGTATAAGACATGAAAAATGCCTTCTTGAGAACACTGAAGAACTGACAAGGGAGAAAAGAATCAAGTCAAAAGGGAAGAAGAGGCAAAAACCTAGAGACGAAAAGAATGCTGAAGTCCTTCTTGTTCTCTAAGTGTTTGCTGATACAGGCACATCTGAATCTCAGTTTTAATGGCTTTGAGGGGCAATGTGGACAAATATCAAATCTCAGGACCTGTTCCCAGTCAGGAATCTACCAGAAGACCCTCCCAGATTAAGCTTGCACCCTAAAAAGCCTCATACCCAGAGAATGCAAAAGAAGGGAAGGAGGGGCTCTCCCTGAGAAGTCAGGCCACAAGCTGGCCTTCACACGGAGTAGCAGCCCAAATTCACATCATTGGGGTAGTTCAACTAAGTTCAAAGTCCTTCTGCCCTGCTAACACTCTGAGGCACTGCCGCTACTGTGAGGGTGTATAAATCCTGTCTGGGGGAAGGCATCTTCATCCCAGGCCTCAACAAAGACCCACTAATAAATTCTCCAGAATACTGAGTGGCACACAACCCAGAAATAACCAACCACACAAGGAAATAATGAACAAGAGCCAGAAAAGACAACAAATAGCAGGCACAAAACTATACCTTCAGGTAATGGGATTGCCAAGCACAGATTATAAAACAACTATACTTAATATAAACATATTAAATATGAAATAGAAGACAAGCTTGAAAATATCTGCAAAAAATAGGAAACTCTAAAGAATGACCCAACAGATCTGAGAAAGACACAAACAGAACTCCCAGAAATGAAAAATAACATAACTGGAATTTTAAAACACAGTTGAAGATTAAACTTAGCTAAAGGGACCATTTGTGAACTGGCAGATGGATTAAAAGAAAGCAAAAGGAAAAAAAAAGGCAAAAGGAATAAGCAAAGAGAGATCAAAAGATGGAAAATATGGAATCCGCATACTGCAAAATTCATTCTTTTTTTTTAAGATTTTTTAAAAATTTATTTATTTGACAGACAGAGATCACAAGTAGGCACAGAGGCAGGCAGAGGGAGAGGGAGAAGCAGGCTTCCCGCTTAGCGGAGAGCCTGAATCGGGGCTCGATCCCAGGACCCTGAGATCATGACCTGAACCAAAGGCAGAGGCTTTAACCCACTGAGCCACCCAGGCGCCCCCAAAATTCATTCTTTTAAAGTGTACAATTTAGTACATTTTTAGTGTATTAACAGAATTGTGCAACAATCACCACTACCTAATTTTAGAACATTTTCATTACCTCAAAAAGAAACTCCATATCCATTAGTAGTCACTCCCCATTCTCTCCTACCCCCAGATCCCAGCAACCACTGATCTACTTTCTCTGTGGATTTGCCTATTCTGGATGTTTCATATAAATGGAGCCATGCAATCTGGGGTCTTTTGTGTCTGGTTTCTTTCACTTGGCATAAAAGTTTTCAGAGTTGGGGCGCCTGGGTGGCTCAGTGAGTTAAAGCCTCTGCCTTCGGCTCATTTCTGGGACATTTGTTTTTTAAAAAGAAAATATGGAGTAAGGGCTCAGAGACATGGAGAAGAGTGACTTATGATTAGAAGGAGTTCTGGGAGGAAAAGAGAGAGAGAATGGAGAGAGGGAATTCTTGAAGAGATACTGGCTGGGAATTTTCTAGAATTGATAAGAGATGCCATTCACAGATGTTAAGAATACCAAGGAATTTCAAGGAGGATTTTTAAAAGGAAGAGGAAAATAAAGAAACACACATTTAAACACATAGGGTAAATGTCAGAACACACATGTAAGAAGAGACAGGGACAGAGACAGGGAGAGAGAAAGAGGAAAAAACAAAGAAAAGCAGTATACCTTACTCTAACAGCTGATTTATTAATGGCAACAGTAGAAGCAGGGGGTGGAAGGGACCTGACAACCCAGAATTCTTCATCCAGTGAAAACATTTTCCCTGAATGAGCAGAAAGCAAACACATTTTCAGACAAACAAAAACTGGGAGAATGTGTAACCAGGGAATTCTCATTAAAGGATATTGTAAAGAATGTATGTTGGGCAGAAAGAAAATGATCCCAGATGGAAGATCTGAGATATAAGAACACATGAAGAACCAAAAAAAAAAAAAAAAAAAAAAAGTGGTAAATAAGTGCCTAAAGCTAAAAAAGTGTTGGCTTAACTATAATAGTAATTACAAGGTCTTGTGAGGTTATAGCAAAACAAGACAGAATTAAAGTACAAAACAATAATGAGGGGGGGAAACAGTTAAGATGTTTCAAGATTCTGCACTACCAAAGAGGAAAGTAAAGCAGCTAACTTTAGACCTTGATAACTATGCATATGGTAATTTCTAGATAACCACTCAAAGGAAAAAGAAAAAGAAACACAGCATATAACTTCTAATTAGTGGAGGAGAAAAAGGACAATAGTAAAAAAAAAAAAAAAATCAGTCCAAAAGAGAAACATGAAGAAGATGAGAAAAGAAAGCACAAAATAGGATTCAGCATCATACTGGGCACATACCTGTGTGTGTGTGAGAGAGAGAGAGAGAGAGAGAAAGAGATGGAGCTGGGTCTTGTTCACTCCACATGGCTATGGAAAGTCACCATCCATCCCCAGGGCACCACCACTACCTCCCAACACAGCCCCCATACTACTTGTCCACTTTAGATGTCTGGATACTAGCAGGCCTCACTGCCTGCCCCCTTCCAGAGGCCTCACCTACAACCACAGCCCACAGTGCTGGGCTCCCTGAGGCAGGAGACTCAGATCCTGTATTAACAACTACATGGCACAGTGAGTGGTACCTCCAGCTACTCCACAAGCTGGTCTTAACATCATCCCAGTTTTACTGATGAGGAAACAGTCTTTGACAAATGAACGAACTTGCCTAAGATTGCTCAACTATAAAGCAACAAACCTAGGTTTGCTTGTCTGACTCAGAGGTCCATGCCTTTAAGCATTAAACTGGCTTTCAAGGTTTTGTTTTATTTTGTTTCAATTGTGGTAAAGTACACATAACATAAAATTTACCACCATAGCCATTTTTTCCAAGACCTTTTTTTTTTTTTTATTTGACAGAGAAAGACAGAAACCACAAGCAAGCAGAGCAGCAGGCAGGGGGAGAGGGAGAAGCAGGCTCCCGGCAGAGCAGGGAGCCCGATGCAGCCTCAATCCCAGGACCCTGAGATCATGACCTGAGCTGAAGGCAGATGCTTAACCAACTGAGCCGCGCAAGCGGCCCTGTCTTAGCCATTTTTAAGTGTCCACTTACATGGCATTAAAGTACATTCACAATGTTGTATAACTATCACCACCATTCATCTCCAAAATCCTTTTAATCTTAACAAAGCTGAAATTCTGTACTCATTAAATGGCAACTGCCCCTCCCCCAAGTCCCCTGCAACCACCATTCTACTTTCTGTTTCTTGGTTTTCAAGGATTTATACAGTCTGGTTCCAAGCTCCCATCTCAAGCTCTATTCGGTCAGTGCTCACTATTCTGGCCTCTGACCATGTTCTGCATGATCCTAGCTCACCTTTTGCTCACACCAATCCCTCCTCCTGAAATTTCCTGCTCCAACCCTAGCCTTTTGGAAATTTCATCCTAAATGTCTCCTTCTCAGGAAAGAACTTTAGAGACTGACAGGGACTTGCATCATGCTCAGTGTGTTCGTGTGTCACCTGCCTGCTAGGCAGTGAGTTTACTGGGAGTCAGGACGATGCCTGTCCATCCCCAGAAGTACAGCGCATGGTGTGCATGCTTTCTGAATTTTTTAAATTCAGCTCAAGCATAGGGCACCTGGGTGGCTCAGTTGGCTGAGCTGCTGCCTTCGGCTCAGGTCATGATCCTAGGGTCCTGGAATCAAGCCCTGCATCGGGCTCCCTGCTCACCAGAGAGCCTGTTTCTCCCTCTCCTTCTGCCTGCCACTCTCTCTTTCTGTCAAATAAATAAATAAAATCTTAAAAAAAAAAATAAATTCAGCTCAAGCGGACAGGTAGAAGTTGCACACAAGCAGATCCTTTCCCAAGTAGCAGCACTTGGAGGACAGGGCACATTCTCCTGGAGCTTGTCATGTAGAGCATTCATACCTGTGCTATGTAATTATCCCAGCCACGTGCCTTCTCTGTGTGGGAAGCACACAGAAGTTTCTGTGGTCAGGGGCACTCGTGGGTGGTGTAAGGGCTGGTTCTGAGTTTAGGACTGCCCTTCTGTGGACCCTCTCATTCCTCTCACCTTTGGAGGTGAGTACCAGCTTCTATTAAGCCAAGCCTCTGGCCTTGACAGTGATCTGCATCTCTGTGCCACTATTCCTTTTCAGAATTCACAAGAAAACTATAAACTGCAGCTGACACACCTCCCACCTTCCTGCCAAGACTCAGACCCAGGAAAATCAAATTAAAGCAATGCGTATAGATTTGGTGCTGGCGGATGATGCCAGTGCAGAGGAGATACAATGGAATGAGGAAGGTTCAGACCCGCCTGTCCATGTCCAAAAGGAGCTTACAATCTAGGCAGAGAGATAAATCACATAGGAAAACTATGCAGAGGGAAGTGGAATGAGGCCTAATCACCAGTTTCAAGCCATAGGGAAAGAGGTTCTGTAAGACTGAGCCCCAGAGACAGGCTTAGTACATGGGTGTCAGGGCAAGAGCAGGCCCATCCAGCTGACAGGAACTGAAATGCAAGCTCGTTCTTTGGGGGAACAAATGCAGGGGTATTTGTGTACACAAGACTGAGGGACGAGGAGAAGAGTGTACACCAGGTAAAGGGTGTGGATGTCCCTGAGGCCACCAGCTTGGCTGAGTGGACAGAGGCCAGATGAAAGGAGCAGGTAAAAGAAGCTGATGTTGGAAGTGGGCCAGGCTGACGACACCAGGCTGAGAAACTTGGGGCTTGATGAGGCTGCTCTGTGGAGGGCCTGCCGCGCGCAGGACTGAAGGGAATGTACATCAGGCAGCCCCTCTCTTCTTTCCTCCACAGTCTCAGTGCTATGAACTGAGCCCTGAACCCCAAAGGAGCACTTCCTTTCTGGACCCAACAAAAGGCAGAAGAAAAAATAAAGCCCAGATCCATCTGACAAAGGGGAAACCAGCCTCTCCCACACCTAGTTCTTTGACTTCTACCCAAGACCTTACATACGCCCTTTGAAACCTTTCATTCATTGAAGTTGCTTTTCTTTGAAACCATAAAAGAACACGGGGCTGCAGTTTGTCTTCCTGGCAGGAAAATTCCACAGGCAACTCGTAGCATTTTATAGAGTGGAAACTGCTGCCCTGAGAGTTTGGGTCCTTTCTGGACCCAGGAGTTAAGGCACTCTGCGGTAAGCCAGTTGGGTGACCTTGGCCAGGTCACTGAATCTTAGGACACCTCCCTTTGCTCACTCGTGGTATGAAGCTAACAGCCACAGCTGACTCCACTCAGGAAGGCAGACTCCCTTCACACACAAGGGCTGCCACAAGTGCCAACAAGGACGTCAGGCTAATTGAGATTCCACTTTGTTTTTAGATTCCTAAGAGTGGTTGTCTCTCCCACTGGAGAGTTCCAGACCCTTGGGCTGTCATTGCAGGAGAGCGATGGCAAGGAAGGCAAACTGTCACCAGAATTAAACAACCATCAAGAGTGGAATGGCCTCAAAAGGATGCTGTCTGGTCTTTGCCTCCATGATCAATGCCAGATGGAAAGTGCAGGGCATCCAGAGCACTGTCTGCACCAAATGCTTGCGCCTACAGCAGGAAGTCAGAGACTGATTAGCTTAAGAGACATCAGAGACCAGAATAGGATGGTGACTTCGTGAAGACATGGAGATGGAGGTGCGGTGGGGAGAAGACAGAATACTGGCCCAGAGCACCAGGAATCTTGAAAGAAAATGAACTTAGACTATTACCTCATGTCAGATACAAAAATTAAAATGGATCACTGACTTACATGTAAGAACTAAAACTACAGAATGACTAGAAGAGGGGCATCTGGGTGGCTCAGTTGGTTAAGCGTCTGCCTTTGGCTCAGGTCATGATCCTGGAGTCCTGGGATAGAGCCCTGAATCAGGCTCCCTGCTCTGTGGAGAACCTGCTTCTTCCTCTTCCTCTGTCTGCCTATTTGTGCTCTCTCCCTATCTCTCTGTCAAATAAATAAATGAAATCCTTTTAAAAAATGACTAGAAGAAAATATAGAAGAAATCCTTTGTGGCCTCAGATTCAGCAAAGACTTCCTACATTAGTACATAAAAGCACAGACTCCAGGGGCACCTGGGTGGCTCAGTGGGTTAAGCCACTGCCTTCGGCTCAGGTCATGATCTCAAGGTCCTGGGATCGAGTCCCACATTGGGCTCTCTGCTCAGCGAGGAGCCTGCTTCCCCCTCACTCTCTCTCTCTCTGCCTACTTGTGATCTCTCTGTCAAATAAATAAATAAAATCTTTAAAAAAAAAAAAGCACAGACTCCAAAGGATAAAAATCAATATACTGATCTAAAAATCTTCATCAAGATTTTAAACTTTTGTACTTCAAAATACACTGGTACAAAAATGAAAATGTAAGCCACAGACTAGGAGAAAATGTTTGCAAACTATATATCCAACAATAAGCAAACTTTATAAACTTTAGTCTCTCTTGACATTTCAGCATAGCTATTATCCTATGCCAATTCATCACAGAACTTGTCAATAAATTCCAAGGGGGAATATAACATATTTGAATATATATTTGAAATATAAGCCTATTGGTGGATAGTTTATAAATATTTATATATAACATAAAATTTTTATATTATATGTAATATAATATATAACATATACTGTTTTAATGTGTCATAACATGAATTACAACTCTTTTATATATTATATTAGCATGAACAACCCAACTTTAGATGTGGGCAAAACATTTGAAGAAACACTTTACCCAAGAAAATATATAAATGGCAAGTAAACACATGGAAAGATGCTCAACATCATTAGTTACTAGGGATATGTAAATTAATACCATAATGAGATACTACTACACACACACTAGAATGGCTAAAATTAGAAAGAATGATCATACCAAATGTTGTCAAGGATATGGAGCAACTAAAACTCTCAGAAAGTTCTGGTAGGAATGTAAAATGATTCAACCACTTTGGAAAATAATTTAGCAGTTCTTTAAAGTTAAAACCTACATCTACCATATGAGCCAGCAATTCCACTCCTAGGTAATTACCCAAGAGAAATAAAAAACATATATTCATTCAAGTACTTATACATGAACATTCATAGAAGCTGTAGGTATAGTAGCTCCAAGCTAGAAACAGCTCAACTGTCCATCAACAGATGAATGGATATGGATAAACAAACTGTGGTATAACCATACAATGAAATACTACTCAGCAATAAATAGGAACAAACTACTTATACATGCAATGATAGGGATGAATCCTAAAATGATGAGGTTATAAAAGAGGACAGACAAAAAAAGTCCACATATAGTATAATTCCACATTTATACAATTCTAGAAGATGTAAACTGATGTACAGCAGCTGATGGCAGATCAGTGGTTGGCTAAGTGGGGCAGGAAGGGTGGGGAGGAAGGATTCCAAAGAGGCACAGAGAAATGAGTGATGAATACATTCCTTGTCTTGGCTGTGGTGATGGTTTCGCATACGTCAAACTCATCAAATTGTATGTTTTTTTTTTAAAGATTTTATTTATTTGACAGACAGAGATCCCAAGTAGTCAGAGAGGCAGACAGAGAGAGAGAGAGAGAGAGAGAAGGAGGAAGCAGGCTCCCCGCTAAGTAGAGGGCCCGATTCGGGGCTCAATCCCAGGACTCTGAGATCATGACCTGAGCCGAAGGCAGAGGCTTTAACCCACTGAGCCACCCAGGTGCCCCAAATTGTATGTTTTTAACATATACAGTTTACATCGGTTATATGAAAGAAGGTGTCAGCCCTTGGTCTCTTGGTGGAGACCAGTCACTCCTCTGCTCTCCTGGTTGGGTGTGGGTGTGGAGCTTGTCTATGAAATCTGTGTCTTCTCCACCATCCAGGTCCCTCACTTGTTCTAGGTTTCTCAGGGGACAGAGCTGCATCTTCTGTGTCAAGTCTCCTACTGAGGAAGAGGATGACAATGATGGAGCAGCCTCCTTAGGCAGTAGCAGATGGCCAGTGGTGATCACACTGGGCTCCTGGAGGAATCCACCCAACCATGGAGCATGTGGGCCACTGTCATTCCTGCCTCATTTGTGGAATGTGCCACAACCCACTCGAGGAATACTCCCCACATTGCTGCAGAACTGGATAAGGCAGAGATGAGATGCTGAGCCCCACATAGCTCTTGAAGGAAGTGAACTCTTAGGGCTCACCGTTCAGGTCAGGGCTGTCAAACAAGATGGTCATTACATAACCTACAGTGACTCGTGAAATTCTGGAGCCAGGAAGCCGACACTATGTGCAAGGTGCTCCTCCAGCAATTGGCTAACCCCAGATTCCAATCTGTACCACGCTGGCCTGATGGAAGTCTCTTGAGATCCTGACTCAAGGAGTTAAGTTCTGTGGCATTCAGCTAGGCTAAGAATGCAATCCTCCACCCTGCTCTCAGACCTGCCAACATGTGTGATCTTCCCTCACCCACTGTGGGTTTTCCTTGATAGCATTAGCCTCACTAAAGGAAAGCTGTGTTCAAAAAAATCCAGCCATAAAACGGACATATGTGTTGGGGTTACTATTCATATGACTAAAGGAAAAACTTTCCTGTACTCACAACACTTCTGACACCAAACTGTGGGTTCTCCCTTCACATTAGGCAATTCTGACACTAACTACCCAGAGTTAGTGCAGACGCCAGAGGTTAAGGGCTCAGGCCCACGACAGTGTCCTCACTTCAGACACCAACTGAAAGTAGTGGGTGCCCAGAAAATCCACACTTCTGTCCAACTTGGCTCCAAATTGAGGGTTCCCATGAGCCCCTTTTCAGGTTCAGTAATTTGCTATATGGCTCTTAGAACTCAGGGAAATACTTTATACTGTTTCCAGTATATTACAAAAGTTACAGTTTGGGAATAACCAAATGGAAGAGATACACAGAGCAAGAAATGGGGAAGGGGTGCGGAGCTCTGGTGCCCTCTCTGCTTTGCCGCTCTCCTAGCGTCTCAGTGTGCTCACCAGCCCAGTAGCTCTCTGAACCTTTCCATTTATAGATTTTATGGGGGCTCCTTTACACTGGCATAATTGATTAAATCATTGGTCATTGGTGTTTAAGTCAATCCCCAATACCTTTCCACTCCCCAGAGATTGGGGGTAACTGAAAATTCCAAGACTCTAGTCACATGCCAGTTCCTCTGGAAACCAACCTCCATCCCCCCTACCCCAAGCCACCTCATCAGCATAAATTCAGATTTGGATGCAAGGGGCTTATATGAATAACAAAAAAATACCCCTCTCAGTTCTATCACTCAGGAAACTACAAGGATTTCAGCAGCTCTGTGCCAGAAACCAGTGACAACGACCAAATATGTACTTTTTTCTTTCGTTCTTTTCTTTCTTCCCTCCCTCCCTCCCTCCCTCCCTTCCTTCCTTCCTGTCTTCCTTCCTTCCTTCCTTCCTTCCTTTCTTTCTTGTACCTATTAAACCACAGCATTACATGGGGCGCCTGGGTGGCTCAGTGGGTTAAAGCCTCTGCCTTCGGCTCGGGTCATGATCCCAGGGTCCTGGGATCCAGCCCCGTGTCCTGGGATAGAGCCCAGCATTGGGCTCTCTGCTCAGCAGGGAGCCTGCTTCCCCCTCCCTCTCTGCCTGCCTCTCTGCCTACTTGTGATCTGTCTGTCAAATAAATAAATAAAATATTTTAAAATAAAAAATAAAAATAAATAAAATAAACCACAGCATTACAATGAGAAAGGAATTAGATACCTGATGGACAGGTGTTCCGGGTGTTCCTCTAATCACACAGTCTCTCACAGGCATCCAAAAAATGATATAGTTTGCAGAAAATGTTTGCAGATGGATTTTCAGACATGCCTGAGAAGCAAGGCAACTCTTCTACTGAGAGTCATCCTTTCCTCTGGGTTCTTCTGGGGCTCCATTTCCTCAAGAAGTTCATCTTAACTCTGAGAAGGGCCAGGCTGCAGGGCCAAGGGGCTGTGCACGGCAGACAGTCTGAGCTTTCTTTCTAGGTCACTATCAATGCCCCACTGACCTTCGTGGATACCACAGGCCTTGCTCTGTTCTCTGGCTCTGGCCCAAATCCAAATTCTCACAGCCCAGCATCTCCACCAGCTCAGAACTGGGGAGGACTCCTCATCCTCCCAGACATTCCTGACTGAGCTCAGCTGCCCAAATGTTAGGAAAAGCTTGCTTTCTAGATCTCTTGCCAGGTAACCAAGAAAATTCTCCTGATGAATTTAAGTTGAAATCAAGGGCCCAGAATGGCCACCCCTGGAAGACCCCTTCCCTTACCAAGCACTTGCACAGGGCTCACACTGGCACAGCACATTTCCCACTTAAGTTATAACAGAATATGGTCTTCCTGGGAGAGCTTTTGTCCCTGCTGGCATATAGGAAAATAAGGGTGTGAATAAGAAGGCACTAAAGTCAACTGCAGAGTCCTGTGGAGAAGGACATGGGGTTTTGCTACTGATTGCCCTAATACCTGGTGTTAACATGTATCACACACAGATGTATGCCTATGTAGCACAGAGTGGAGGGGACATCCAGGCCTTGACCCTGAGGCCACCTACTTTCCTATTAGGAACTGAGTCCCCTGTTTAAATATTTACTGGGGGGGCACCTGGGTAGCTCAGTGGGTTAAGCCTTTGCCTTCGGCTCAGGTCATGATCTCAGGGTCCTGGGATCGAGTCCCGCATCGGGCTCTCTGCTCAGCAGGGAGCCTGCTTCCCCTTCTCTCTCTCTGCCTGCCTCTCTGCCTACTTGTGATCTCTCTGTCAAATGAATAAACATAATCTTTAAAAAAATAAATAAATAAATAAATAAATATTTACTGGGCACTTACTATATGTTGGCCCTGTGCATTCAGCCTCATTCAGATGCATGAGGCCTCTGCCCTCAAGGTTCTCACAGCATCAGCCCTGAGAGGCCATGAAGCAAGAACAGAGATGACCAGATTGGATGCCAGAAGCAACTTAGGTAGAATTCCAGAACTCCATCCCTGAGTGAGGGGAGAAAGAACTCAGGACAGGATAAGGTAGGGCCAGGTACAGGAAGAAGAAGCCAACACCTCAGTCCAAAGCAAACAGATATGTGTAGGGGAGGTATACATGTATGTGATTATGTGGTGTGTTGTGTGTGTGTGTGTATGAATCCTGGCCAGGTTCAGTGAGTGGCCAAGGCTGGCTGAGTGCCAAGAAGGTCTAAAGAAATTCGTGGGCCCCACCAGGGCCTCTCCTTAAGGCTTCATGCACTGCTCCTGGTCTTAGTAGGGCAGCTCCTGCACCAGTCTTGGGCCTGAGGTCCAGCAGCGTGGCTGGAAGCAAAGGCTAGGCTTTTAGGGAAATAGTGAGGAGTACACAAACAAGCAGAGACATTCAGAAGGTGAGCCTAAGGGGCGCCTGGGTGGCTCAGTCATTGAGCATCTGCCTTCAGCTTGGGTCAAGATCCCAGGGTCCTGGAATCGAGCCCCACATCAGGCTCCCTGCTCAGTGGGGAGCCTGTTTCTCCCTCTCCCTCTCCCCCTGCTTGTGTTCCCTCTTCCCCTGTCTCTCTCTCTGTCAAATAAATAAATAAAATCTTTACAAGAAGAAGAAGGTGGTGACCTCTCTGGGCTCAGACCTAGTTTGCAGTGACACAGCTAAGTGCACCAAGAAGGTTGGAAACGTGGGTAAATATGGGGCTCATTATGGTGCCTCCCTCAGGAAAATGGTGAAGAAGATTGAAATAAGCCAGCATACCAAGTCCACTTGTTCCTTCTTTGGCAAAACTAAGATGAAAAGATGAGCTGTGGGGATCTGGCATTGTGGCTCCTGCATGGAAACCATTGCTGGTGGGGCCTGGACCTACGACACCACTTCTGCCATCACAGTAAAGTCCGCCATCAGAAACTGAAGGACCTGAAAGACCAGGAGAAGCTCCACCATCTGAAACATTGCCAGCCTGTAAGAAATGGGTTAATTTATGTAACAAAATTAAAAAGAAGAAGAAGAAGAAGGTGAACCTAAGAGGTGGAAGGAGAAGAGCAGCTCAAGTTAGTAGAGTGACAGGAGGGATGCCTCCATGGCTCAGTCAGTTAAAGGTCGGCCTTTGGCTCAGGTCATGCATGATCTCCAGATCCTGGGATTGAGCCCACATCAGGCTCCCTGTTCAGCAGGGAGTCTGCTTCTCCCTTTCCCTCTCCCTCTGTGTCTCCCCACTGTTCATGATCTCTCTATCAAATAAATAAATAAAATCTTAAAAAAAAAAAGGCAGGGTGGCAGTGAAGAACAGGGCCACACTGCATCAACAATGCCGACAGCACACTCTCATCAGGAATGTAGACTGTGGCTGCAGCTCCCACACATTTTCAGCTGAGACGCATGTAAGCCCGAAACCCTTAGTTCTTGCAGTTGGCCTCCAGGCTCCGCTTTTCACTCACCACTTGTCCCCTAGCCACCTTCCCTAGGTTTTGGCTGTGTCTCCTGTGTCCATTTCGAGTTTGCCTTGTGAACTCTGCATCTGACTTGGACTTCCCTGACTCCTGGGTAGCCCCACATTCAGATGCCCTCCTCATCCTCCAGCTCTCATGGTTCCTATCTAATGCTACTCTGACCCCCACCCCACACCCACTTGCCAAATGATCAGATTAGCTGGTCATAGCCCACAGGACTTTCCCTGACCCAACTGATGGAGGCTGGTCCAGAGAGATCAAGGAGGGCATGGCTCTAGGGAAGAGAGCAAAGTACAGGGATTTTTGGTAAGAAATTAGGGTCACTCAGGAGCTGGATGGGGAGGGGGTCAAGGATACCTGCCAGGCATGAGCTGGAGGCAAGCCCAGCTCAACATTCAAGAAACAAGTTTGAGAGGGTAGTCATGACTGAATCTAGGAAGTCTCCTGGAAACCCCAGGAGGTGATCTGAGAGGTGTCCAGGGTCACGAAGAGAAGCTTAAGGCCAGAAATCTGAGATACTGCCGGGAACTCAGCTGTGGACAACTATCAAATTAGGCATCTTTCTCATCTGGGTTACTGTACTCTTGTCCCAAGTCATCTCAGAGATATTGATGGGTCAGACAAAGCAAGAAACATAGATGAGACAGGCCAGCAGAAAGAAGAGCCACAGTGACCAAGACAGCTCCATGCTTGGAATAAAGCAGCTTGCTGGGTGCTTTGAAGAGAGCGCTACCTCGCTCACCTTGCAGCCAGAGCTAAATTCTCCCCAGGACACGCCACTCTAAGGGTATAGCACTTCAGAGGGTTTTCCTACTTTCTGCAGACCACAAAGGTACAGTTAGTCAATCTTGCCCTGGGGAATTTCAGCTTAACCGCTCCCATCTGTTCATCATCCAAATCTGGAGCAGAGTTGGGATAAGACATGAGACATCTATATCAGCTCTGGATCCCAGGATCTCAAACATCGAAGAGTTAATTTGGTTTCAGAAACACGTCATCAACTCCCAAGAAGAATGTGGCTCCAAGGCTCCTAATGAATGAGAATGGCGCCACAATGCCAATGCCCGCCACTCCCACAAGTGCCATCTCCGGCCATCTGCAGCTGTATGGCACACGCTAACCAGGGCAAAGGCAGTGGGTGGCCCGGCACTGAGCTAGCTACTGCCAGTCGCTGCAGGATCCTAGGCAGACCAATGCTCTCCTGGCCTCAGTTCTGGATCTGTAAAATCCTGCCCTCTGTCAGGCTAGCTGGGGGAGATCTGCCCACGAAGCATTGCTCTTTCTGCATGGGCTGAGCTCCGGACCATTCATCTTCCCCCATCAGAGAAAATGAACTTCCTCTAAACCTCTGTGGCTCACGGAAGACTCAGCCAACACAGAGTACTCAGAGGCCTTCCTCTGAAAGCAGCCAGTTCTATCCATGTGGCCCTGAGTGACCAAGGACAGCTAGCTGGGAGGAAAACAGAGAAAGGAGAACTAGACCAGAGGCATGTGTTCCCTCAGAGAACCCTCAGTTTCTTCCCCCAGGCCACAGGGCTCAGCACCACCAGATTCCCTGTTATTCTTGAGAAGGAGAGAGGAGTTAGAACTGGACAGCTTCTCCATACTGTGGCCTTGGCCAAGTGATTGCACTGTCCTGTGCCTCAGTTTCCCCACATGCAAGTGGCTCCACTGTGAGGATTAAATAAGGATATGTGTCAAACAAGTGTCACATAACAAACACCCCAGAAATGTAACTTGCTTTCCTTATAACCACACTGTCACCTTCCCTCAGGGAGGGCAAGCAAGCTGCTCTGTTGCTCTTTATCATAAGACAAATTCAGAATCTGCCCTCCAGGCTCTGGAGGAATCAGTTAACCAGTGACTGCAAAAATGTGTAGCTACATTATGAATAAACAAAAATGTGGGTGTTCCCTGTTGCTTCCTTTACATTTTTTTTTTTAGCAAACTTTACTAGCAGATATACAGATCCCAGTATTTTAGAAAATTTCAGTGGATAAGAACAGCATAAAACTATGTTACCCCAAATAACTTTTAAAAAGAAGAGGGGCTACTGTGTGGTTCAGTCAGTTAAATGTCAGACTCTCGATTTTGGCTCAGATCGTGATCTCAGGGTCTTGAAATCAAGCCCTGCACTGGGCTGCTCCGTGCTCAACAGAGGCTACTTGAGACTCTCTCCCTCTCCTACTACCCTCCCCCTGCTCACGTGTTGGGTGCCCACACTCTCTCTCCCTCTCAAACAAATAAATAAATAAAATCTTTTAAAAGAGGAAGAAGAGGAGTTGGAGGAGGAGGGAGGGAGAAGCGGAGGAGCAGAGGAAGGAGGAGAAGAAAAAGAAGAAACAAAACTGACACCAAAGTTATTTTTAGAAATGCCTCTTTTGGGGGCCAATATTTTAAAACAGCAAGAACAGTCACACACACACACACACACACACACACACACACACACAGGATCTTTCCTATAAAGTGTTTAGCTACGCAATCTCAGGAAATCCTAGAACTCTTCAAATTTTCCATTCTGACCCAAATCCAATTTTAGTTCACTTTGAGAATGCCTTCTACTCATACTGAACAGAATGAGATTTTCTATTCTCAATATTTGTTGAGAAAATAGTCATAATTTTAAAATCAAATTTGTTCAGAAATATTTCAAAACTAGCTTTTATACTATTTCTTATCACACCTTATTGTTTTGTTTTTTTTTTTTCTGTTGGAGTATAGTTCTGTTAGTCAAAATTGCCTTACTTTCACTGGTGATTATCATGGTGATTGGTGATTTTGCATCCCACAAGATTAAAGAGCCACACACTGGATTAGCCAAATAGAGCTGTAGCCTGGCTTAGTCTCTAGAGGGAGTTTCCATCGAATAGTTTTAAATATTATTTTGGTACCTGAAGGTTTAACCATAGTGAACAAAAATACCATATTATTAAAATAAAGAGAACCAAGAGAAAAATTGGGTTACGTGGCTGAAGCCACTGGGGACAAAAGAAAGAATGCAAACTCCAGACACAAACTTAACAATTTGGGGATCTCTTTGCAAAAACATGACACCTGTGTCAGTAAAACTCAAAACACTCACAGTGCGTTCTCTCCAGCAAATCCAGAATAGGGCAGGCAAGGGGATCTTGGCACCTGGCCAGAGGGGTGTGGCCTGTGGGGCTGGCTTCTTGTACAAGCAACCACCTCAGTTGTGCTGGGCCCTGAACTCAGAATTCAATGCTCTATAGTGGCCACCTCAAAGTCCTGAATAATTTTATCTTTGTGTTGATGTTTTGTAAATGAAGTCTGATGGGACTACAGTGCATGCACCAAGGGCTGGGTACCTCAATTCCCTGGGGCAGGTTCTCTGCTATCTATCTGCCCACCACCCTTATGCAGTGGCCCCACCAGCCCAGAAAGGGAGGCTCATGGCTGGCCCACACACTGCAGGGCTCCAAGCACTGTGAGGGTCTGTACAAGGAACTGTGAGCAACCCTTGTGCCTGAGGACATACAACACTAAAAAAAAACCGGATTAAAAACACAACTACAGAGCAAGAGAGAGAAACTGCAAAAGAAAAAAAAAAAAAAGCTTTTTCCTGCTTTTTGAACAAGGGGCCCCACTTCCCACAAATTATGTAACTAGCTCTGGCAACAGGCACTTATAGGAAAAAGTTCCAATTCTGGAAAAGGTAGAGATAGCTTCAGTGTAGAGCAGGGGGACTTCTCCCAGCAGGGCTTAAGCAAGAAGACTGCCAAACAGCACTGAGGGCCCAGGCAAGGCTGGAAAGCACATACTGGGGTAAGGTACAGCATCTGCACAACCATGTGGGGTGTTCCAGCAGCAAGTAGCTGCCTGGGAGCAAAAAAAACAAAAAAGAATGGCTAGTGTAAGGGCCTATTTAGCCAAAATGGCTCCATTTCAGTTGAATAGCCATTTTGTTGTTTAGCAGTAAAACTTAAATGGACCCTGTCCCACCCCCCCCCACCCCCCCAGGGGACTTACTTAAAAACAAGTCCTGGAAACCAGTCCCAGGTAATAAAGCCCAGATACAAGGGTGGGTCAGGCCAGGTGGAGACATCCAATCAGTGGGGGCACATACTGTCTCCCTAGCTACCAAGGAGTATGGGCCCCGCCCTTTGGGCACCTTTTGGGTACCAATTCTGACCAAGGTGATAGGCTAGTTCAAATGTCTATCATAGGGTAAATTGTAATTCAATTGGTCACTTATGTATGACCAAGCCTGACTGTGCAGTTTTCTCTGTGTCATTGGCCACCTGTGCATGGCCAGGCCCAACCACATGGCCTTTGCCCTTAAAAGCCAGTCTGTAAGGCAGAGAGGGGTCGCCTCTCTTTGTAAGAGACGGCCCTGGCTGGTCAGTTTGATTCTTGATGCTTGGCGCAAAATAAAGCTTTGCTTGACCTTCACTTTGCATCAGTCTCTCTCCTTTGATTACGGACCCAACAGCTACATCGGGGCAGTCGGGGCTTTCATCTTTACCTTTGGTTTAAAATGTTGGGAACTATTACACAAGCCAGTGGGAGTGCACATTGGTAAAACCTTTGGGAAGCAGCTTCGCATCCACTAGTAAAGTCCAAGACGCACACACACTTTAGAGAAATTCCGTACACATGCACAGGGACCAGTATGAGATTGTTACACAGCACTGTGGGAAATATGAAGAAAAAAACTAGGAATAAGCTTAATGTTAATCAGGAGAATAGATACGGTAGTATATCCGCATGCTGGAATACTATGGAGCAATGAAGACAAATGAATTAGAGCTACATGTGTCAACATGGAAGACTCTGAACTGTAACATGAAGCAGCCCTGTGGGCCTGAAGCCCTCATGTGTGTCAGCTTTATGTCCCCCATGGTGGCTAAATCCTGGAACAAGGAAGGGGATGGCCTCCCATGGTTGAATATCAGTTAACCTCTAAGACCTACCTCATCCAGTCCACCAAGGGTCCAAAGGAGAATTTCCATTATTAGAAATTTACTCCTTGGTGTCAAGGCTATGTGCTGTGTTAGAGATCAAAGAGGCCTCATGGCTTCTGGCTCTATAGAACTCTGCTGGGCAGCTACTGGCCACAGCCCAAATCTGTTGTCACTAAAAAGCTCATGGGAGGAAGCCGAGGTAGAAAGGCTGAGAAGCTGGGTCAAGGATAGAATTTCAGGTCACACCAGTATTAAAAGATTGGTTAGATGAAGAGGTCACAGGGAGCATCAGGGGCAAGAAATGCCAAAGAAACAAAAGTTTTAAGGGGGAGTTATAGAAATTGATCACATACCACAGAGGTAGGTCAGTTCTAGTGAAAAGATATCATTTAATAATTCAAAAATTAAGAAGCTGCTAGTGACCTTAGTAAGGGCAATTTTGGTACAATTATGGGCATAGAACCGACTTGGTGGGTAATGAAAGAAGCTGAGGAAATGGAGGCACAAAATGTGGGCTACCTTCAAGAAATTTGTTTATAAAGGGCGAGGTGGAAACGGCCAGGGAAGAGAAAGCAAAGGTAAGGGCCCGTGTCTAGAATGGGAGAGAATTCTGCTTGTAGGGTGAAGGAGAGGAAGCAGACACAGAGCAAGCAAGGATTAGATAATCAAAGGAAGAGGATAATTTATTGTACTGGATCCTGGAAGAGGCAAGAGAGGGTTGGAGGGAGGCACCTGGGAGGATTGCCTTGGAAATGCTATGTGGATCCTTTTAGAACCAAGGAAGAGTGGAACTGAGAACCTGATAGGCTACACTGTCCTGGAGCAGTAGAAGCTAAGGCCATCAGTGATAAAGACAGTGGTGGGGTAGACAATCTGAGGAGAGCTGGACAAGCAGGAAACAGCCACCATGGGGAACAGGATTAGTGACTGGCCAGGTGTGAATAAAAGGAGTGGCAAAGAGCTAGCTGAGTTGGAAACCACATCTCTTGGTGGTGCTAATTTTCTTTTGTTCCAGTGGAGCTTAACAGCTCTGAAGTCCTGCAGACAAAATGGGAGATGGGATTATTACAGGCTGGGGTAGGCAGAGAGGGCACAGCTGAACATGGGGCTCAAGGACACGAAGAGTGCTAGGTAGATGACAGCCGCTCTGGGAACAGCTGGGGTTGGCAGACAAAAGAGATTTTTCCAGGTTTTTTTTTCCTTTCTTTTATTTTTTTTAAGGCTTTTATTCTTTTTTCTAAAGATCTTATTCTTTTTTTTTTTTTTAAGATTTTTTATTTATTTATTTGTCAGAGAGAGAGAGAGAGGGAGAGAGAGCGAGCAAGCACAGGCAGAGGCAGAGGGAGAAGCAGGCTCCCTGCCGAGCAAGGAGCCCGATATGGGACTCGATCCCAGGACGCTGGGATCATGACCTGAGCCGAAGGCAGCTGCTTAACCAACTGAGCCACCCAGGCGTCCCTAAAGATCTTATTCTTAAGTAGTCTCTATACCCAATGTGGGGCTTGAACTCACATCCCCAAGATCAAGAGTTGCATGCTTTACTGACTGAGCCAGCCAGGCAGCCCTTCAGTTTTCTTTTATAGAAGAGGAAATAGGGGTGCCTGGGTGGCTCGGTGGGTTAAGCCTCTGCCTTCGGCTCAGGTCATGGTCCCAGGGTCCTGGCATCAAGCCCTATATCAGGCTCTCTGTTCAGCAGGGAGCCTGCTTCTCTCTCTCTCTCTCTCTCTCTCTCTCTCTGCCTACTTTCTTTTTTTTTTAAGATTTTATTTATTTATTTATTTATTTGTTAGAGAGAGAGAGAGCTCACAGGCAGACAGAGTGGCAGGCAGAGGCAGAGGGAGAAGCAGGCTCCCTGCTGAGCAAGGAGCCCGATGTGGGACTTGATCCCAGGACGCTGGGATCATGACCTGAGCCGAAGGCAGCTGCTTAACCAACTGAGCCACCCGGGCGTCCCTCTCTCTGCCTACTTGTGCTTTGTCTCTGTCAAATAAATAAATAAAATCTTCAAAAAAAGAAAAAAACAATGTGCATTCATGCCAGGAAAATTTAAAACTACAGATAGTTAAAAGGAGACCCTGAGGCTAGTTAATATGCAAAAGCTTATCTTCCAGCTCCTTCTCTAATCTGTATACAGTGGGTTCACACTGTATTTACTTTCTTTCAACCACCTATAATTGTCTTAAGGAATCTAGCTCTCAGGGCTCGAATGCCCTAACCACCTGACACATACCTGCCTGCCCTGTGCCTTAGGGAAGAAGTTTTGGGAGAAAGAGTAGAGGGTGCCATGAGCTTAACCTAAGGAGAAGAAAGATACAATGGGCTCTCCCTGGAAGGTGAAATGGCCACATCTGCTTCAGGGACCACAATGACCTCCCTGAATAATCATGTTAACAACCACCCCTGGACATCTGTGAATAATCTGGAACCTTGTAATTTGTGCTTTTGGAGAGTTCCACAAAGCCATGGTGGATCCCTCAAACAGGGACACTCAACTCATGGCTGAGTGGAGACAGGGAAACTTGAACCTGAGCCATAACAAAGTAGGAACAAAGTTCAAAAGATTAAATGAGCTAAAAATGCCAACCACCACCCTGAATGGTTGTTATCCTGAAATAACAGAGCAACTGAGCCCTTCCCCTCATGGAGCATCGCAGTATCCTCCCACAGGGCCTGTTCAGGAATGTGGAGATGTGCTCCAGACTCCCAGAGGTGCTGCCGCCTTCTGCCCACAGTCAAGTCCTGTGACCCCTGCTCTTTCAGCCTTCAGTACAGGGAGACAGAACATAGGGAGTTTCTTTCATGTCCCCAGGACAGAGCAGTGGGCCACATTCCCCACAAAATCTCTAAGAGATTGATGGGTAAACTGGCTCAGGGGTTTGCATGGTGTATGGAGAGAGCAGAGGCCCAGATATTTCAAGATTTTCATCTTGGTTCTGCCCCATCCCAGGCCTTGCGAAAGTTATCTAATTTCTCTGATTCTCTAATTACTTGCCTATAATATAGGGATTCTTGTTAGGCATGAGGATTAAACTGAGACTATGTAGGTAAAACACCTGGCACCTTACCTGGCATATAGGTGGTGCCCAGTAGAGTATTAATTTCTTTATCTCTCAGCCTAGTAGTCCCATCTTGCCTTTTCAGACTTGCCATGACCTGAGCAAGAGCATTCTGGATATCAGGTGAACAACAGTCATTCATTCAACCAATATTTACACAAAGTGTCTATATACCTAACACCCTGGAACATCAACTTCATTTAAAGATTTTTAAACTATTATTTAATATTAAGACAAATATTATGGAAGATAATGCAAAATCTACATAAACCTTTTAAAGAAAAACCTAAGTCATTAAACCTATGCCCCAGACCTCCCAGGGATCCCAAGGGCAGCTTGAAGATGTTAAGATGTCCAAGGACATGACCTCAGGTCTGATTCACACACATCTCCACCTTCTCCTGCTGTGAGTCATAAACCAGAAGGGACATGGCCCCTTCCTTGGAAATCAGTGTAGAAGAAAACTGGTCCAGAAGACAAACCAGACAATTACACAGTGAGTCCTCATGCTCACCACCCTCACTGTCCGCAGAGCCTTGCTTGCACAGTCTGTTTCTCACTTTCAAGTCATCTCAGGGCAGACTCTCGCAAGATTATCTTCAATTCTCAGGAAAAGACACTCCTGTTTCTAGGAAAATTTTGTGAAATTTGTCACATCTGGGATGTTCAGCTGGGTCAAAGATGTTTTCCTTACTCCCTCCTATTCTAGCCTTCTGCTACTTCTCGGGTCATGTTCTAAGGTCAGATTGTAGGATGTGAACTGGGGGTAAACCCCTCCATTTGTTAACTCTGTCTTGCTGGTCTCACATCTGTTGCTGCTCTTAGCACAGGTTAACCAGGGCTGGGAACCAGATCTCCTAGACAGAAAAATGTAGTTTCCTCCCTGAACCAATAACCATGTTAACTAATTTCAGTATTTGATATAAACAAAGAAACGATAATGGTGATCACCTCTGAGTGATAGAACTGTAAGTGCTTTCTACATTCATCATTTTGCTTACCCATATGTTTTATTTTTAACAATGAGCATGTATTATCTGTAGGTAAACAATGAGGAAAAATATAAGGACTGACAATCCTCTCGTTTAGCTCTTTCCTAGTGATTTCACATTCTGAATTCAAGCTCAGCATTCAAGACAGAAAACCATTGGATGTTTTTCCAAAAGATGGGAGACTAGAAATCCAATAATTCCTGCATATTGCCTTTTACCAAGCTGAACCAATTTCCAGTTTATACTTAGGTTTACAAGAACAAATGAAATTGTTTTTGAAGCAGGATTATTTTTCTAATGTACTTTACATATGGCTAAGGTTATCTTCTTATGAATCAAAATCACAACACCACTAGAAAATTTGCTGGTGATGTAATGGAAAAGAAATTCAAAGCCATGGGCTTAGGAGATCACATTATTCTCCAAAACAACTTAGTAACTTGAGGAAGTGACACCAGAGGTAGAACTGTACTAGTAATTCATTTAACAGATATTTGAATATTTACTATGCCCCAGGCACAGTTCTAGGCTCTGGAGATACTACAGGAAACAAAACTTGCAAAAACTCCCACCCTCGTGAAGCCTGCCTTTTAGTCAGGGAGACAGAAGATTCCCATGCAGCAATACAATCCTTAGCACAGTACTGATAGTTTCTACTGTTTTAATGGTTTCCTGCCATTTTTCTTAGAGAACTTCCTACCAAGTCCTTTCTAAGGCTTGTGGCTAGGTTCATTATTCCTTGCCACAACCTTGCCAGGAGTGGGAAAGACTGCCTGCCAGTATCTTTGGAGTCAAAGTAACCAGAAAATTGGAAAGCTTCCCAGCCATAACCTTCCTACAGTGACTGTCTTAAGGAGTTAGCTGATACAAAATGGCTCAGATGTTCCCTGAAGAAGAAGCTAAAGTGCCCTCAGGAATGACTAGAGTAGAGATCTGAGCTAAAAGACTAGAAGACCAGGGGCTGTCATGGTGGGCTACTGGCATAAGCAGAAACAGAAATGGTACTAGCTTAGGGAGAAGCAGATTTTTAGCTCCATCTGAGGGAAAACATTTCAATTGCCAGAGATGATCCACAGTGAAATCAACGGAGGGAAGAGCAGTTCTCAGGTTCTGACAGTAGATGGCCTGCCCAGCTCTCCCACTTCCTGGCTGTGCGACCTTGGGCTAGTCCTATAACTATGGGTCTTAGTTTCCTTGTTTGTAAAATAGGAATTAAAATGGTACCCAGCTCATGGGATTGTGGTGAAGATTGGTAAGAGAAAGCATGGAAAGTGCCTGGGTACTACCTGACACAGAGTAACCCAGGGACTGAAAGCCTATCTAGAGCTGATGATAAGTTTAAGAACTTATATTCTAGGGGCACCTGGGTGGCTCAGCCATTAAGCGTCTGCCTTCGGCTCAGGTCATGGGATCGAGCCCCACATTGGGCTCTGTGCTCAGCTTCTCAGGAAGCCTGCTTCTCCCTCTCCCACTTCCCCTGCTTGTGTTCCTTCTCTTGCTGCGTCTCTCTCTGTCAAATAAATAAATAAAATCTTTTTTTTTTTTTAAAGAACTTATCACTTCTCAGCCTTTTGGCTAAGATCAAGTGTAGTATCTGTTCGTATCAGTAAAAAAAGAACTTATATTCTATTCTGTATTACAGTGGATTTTATTTTATTTGTTTTGATATCAAAACATATATAGTCATATTTGGTAAGAGGATTAAAATTGCTACCTGTGATTTTAACATCACAAAATCAGTAGCTATAGCAGGGACAGAACCCACAGCTCCCTATGAAGATTCCTCTGAACAGTGTTCAGTGCTACCACATTTCAGATATGACCACAGCCTGGGCCTAGTACACGACCCCTGACTGATTTTAACACATCATGATCTTAATCCTCCCTGGAGGTGCACCAGAGTACTGGGCAAAGGCAGAGATCAGGCCAGCACTAGTACTCACTGTACACTAGGATCTGGGAATGCCCTAAGGCAGGAGCACCACTCCATATGCACGCACCCAGCAGGGCTGATTTGGGGGTTATCTGGAACTCCAGATAAAAAGTCCCCAGGGAGCCTAATCTCAACGTCACAAAGCCCCAAGGGTCTGTTACTGACCACAGCAGCAGTGCCAGCCTCAGCCCCACTCTGGGACACCAAGACTGATAAACTCAGATGGCAGCATGCAAGGCAGAACTCTGGAGGCACAGCCAGGCTGGGTTGGAAAGCCAAGCTACAGCTCAGTGGGATGAAGGGCAGCTGAAAGGTAGCACGGGATGGAATACCAACCCACTCAAATCCCTCTTGTGATTCCAGGGGTGGGGAGCATATCCAGACAGGTTTCTTCTCCCACCCCAATGAGGACACCCCAAGGGCAGCTGCACAACGCCACGAGACCTGCTCTACAGCCTATCCCCACCTTTTGGCCCTGGCTATTGGTAACCGTCCAAGGAGAGGAGAGAGCAAGAAATCCATCTACTTGTGTGTGTCCGGCAGGCAGGCCCTCTGGCAGCTTCCATCCCCATAACAACTGCCTTAAGGTCAGGGTCAGCCTTTAACTGTTGAGCCAGGGTCCAGCCCACAAGTTCCTGCCATCAAATCCTCCCACTGGTCAAATTTCCAGGCATGCCTAGACCTGTTTGAACTCTCAGCAGGTACAGAGTTCAGGCCTACCTCCCCCACTCCCCTCACACCCACTACTTATGAATCAGAATCCCAAACAATAATATCTTCTATGTGTGTGGTGCTTAGCACTTCCCAAAACACTTTTCATATCCTGAATGTACTGGTTAGGATTTTTAGTTGTAAGCAAACGTTACTAATTTTAACTGATGTGCACAGTAAAGGACATAAATTAAAAGATAGTGAGTAGTTCACAAAATCTCCAAGAGGGTAGAATACCGGCTTAGAAGCACACAGTCAGAAACAATGCCCTAAACCCCAATTCAACAGTAGTCTTAGAAGACACTATTGTGACCTCTGAGTCTGGAATCCACTCCTGCCACCTAGACCACAGACACCCACAACCTGGGTGCTGCGGGAAACTGAGATTGTACCCATCAAATTGCTGGAAAGTTTGCAGAGCAGACCCTACTCCTTTGCCGTCACTGGCTTCCAATTCAAAATCAGGGACGTGTGGCATGAGGAGGGGGCCTGTCTGACAGGAGAAGCCTGAGCCTCAAGCAGATGTCCATGCCTTAGCTGTAAAGGAAGATGCCTCCATCTTATGAGGCATAAGATTCCTCAAGCACAGGGAGGAGGCTCAGATGCCAGGCAACCAAAGTGAGTGACAAATGTCCAACTTTGCATTATACTCAATCATCACACCGACACATGAAGTTGTCAGAATGACTCTTATTATCCCAATTTTAAACAGCAAGAGTATGACCCAGGCAGCTTCTCTACCAATACACAGATATAAAATAGGGAGAAAAGCAAAGCCTTGTTTTCAGGTTTAAATGATCAACTGCAGAAGTGTGAGGTAAGGAACTAGGTTGGGCTACAGGTCACTTAAAGGTCTTACAATCTCAGCCAATCTTAAATTTCATATGAACCAGCTGCTGAGGCTGATGACATACCACTGTAGAGATTTATGGGCGGGACAGTGCCTTGGCCTCTGGGCCTGCCAGACTTACCTGGGATTGAACATTCTAGTCTGGCCACATATTTGCAGAGATGGGCAGCCAAGGAAGAGAGGTTCCATAACATCTGGCAGGTAGCTTCTGCTGCTTCACGAACAGAACTGGGGTCATGTGGGAGACATTGGGACCCATTGCCACTTTGACACCTGTAGAGCCTGGCAAAAACAAGACAGACGTCCCCATGAGACTGTAAAGTCTCCATTTCCAGGGATATGCAAACAGAAACTGGAGAGTTGAGCGAGATGATGACTGCAATCCCTTGCAACTCTAAGATGTTATGAGCCTCCAATGTGTGTTAAACATCGGGCATGATCCCCAAGATAGGACAATGGCCCTCCAAGAGCCTCCTAGGGACCTAGCAAATTAGCCAATGATGGAAGGAAGGAAGGAAGGGAGGAAGGGAGGAGAGAAAGAAGGGAGGGAGAAAGGAAGGAAGGGAGGGAAGAAGAAAAAAAGAAAGAAAAAATGGGCACTTTTACTGGATATCAATTATATGCAAAATTAAAAAGAATCATTTATACATTAGGCAAAACAGAAATGTCTAATGCTGGAGAGCCTGTGATAAAGTTGGAACATTCATACTGGTGACTGGGTAAAATAGGTACCACTTCTTTGGAAATCCATGTGGCAAAGAGTATCAACACACCAAAATTAGTTTTAATCCTTCAATTCAGTAACTGTTCACTTAGGAATTTACCTTAAGGAACAATTTGAAGGATAACTGCTATAAACTTGGAAATATTCATTATATCATTATTAATAATAAACAGTAGGCCTTAAATAGGGAGGAGATTAAGTACAGTATGGTTTTGATGGAATATTAGGCAATCATTACAGATGGTGTTTATAAAGAATCTTTGCTCCTTGAGGGCAAGTCCTGCATCCTGTTTACTACTATAGATCCAGCTCTGTCTGGAACACAAAAACAGATCATTAGATACTTGTTGAAAGAATGAGTGAATGAACAATTGAAAAATGAATTCAATCTTAACAAGAGAAAATGCTTATTATATTTTATGTTAAAAAAAGATCTCAACCATCTAAAACTAAGATTTCCAGAATATGAAAGATATGCAAGGCTATATATATACACGTGTCCTACATGTAGACTGTAATGTGGAAAAACAAAAAGATGTTAGGATTATACTATATGCTAGGGATGATGTGTTATTCTTTTATTTTTTAATGATTTATTTATTTGCTTACTTACTTACTTACTTATTTATCAGAGAGAGAAAGAGCAAGAGCACAAGCAGGAGGAGCAGCAGGCAGAGGGAGAAGCAGGTTCCCTGCCAAGCAAGAAGCCCAATGTAGGCCTCGATCCCAGGACCCTGGGATCATGACCTGAGCCAAAGGCAGACACTTAACCAGCTGATCCACCCAGATGCCCCAACATCGGTTGTTTTTTTTTTAAACAAAGATTGCTCAATGCAATTAACTGATGTTGTCATTTTTTTCTTCAAAAGTCATGGAGATCGTTTTTCTCAATTAATATTTAGACACATTTCATATTCTATACCAACTCCCATAATTGTAAACTGAGCTGCTGTTTGGAAAATCTTAAAGCCGGCTGCTTATTTGACTTGTCTTACATAGCTCACATACAACACTCCTAAAGCATCACTCACAACCCAACATTACTGACAGGAGACCCTTGTGGAAAGTCTGCATGTGTTGGCAAGATTATCCGAAAAACTAATAAAATCTTTGTAATCCTTTTCAAGGATGCAGAAAGGAAAATGGCTGCATTTCAAATTCATGGCATTTCAAAGGCATGAATTAAGCTCTAAGCTCTACATTTGAAAAAAAAAATCAACACAAGTTCTCTAATTTATGTTCTAAACTGAGAAAACAAATCGTTGCTAAGAAATGAAATTTGCAAAATTCTTAAACACATTTTCTAGTTGGTATGCACATACTCAAATCTACACACTATACCAAAATGTAAATTGCAGGAACTTGGTTGCTACAACTTCACCATGAAATCTAGAACTGTTTTTTGATTTCATTTATTCCTAGACATTCTGTTTTACGTATGTATAAAACTGATCACGTGTAGATGATGTTGGGATATTTCCATAAATATGTATAAGAAAGCCCATGACTCTTATGAGGGTAATAGGGCTTTTTCTTGGCTCCGCAACATCTTGATTTCTGTGATACTCATGTCAGAGGTGTCTGCACCCTCTCCCTCTTTCTTACCATCTGTTACCTTCCCACTCACTATACAGTTTGACACAGGGATACTGGGGTTCCTCTCTCCTTCAAAGCATCCATCTTTCTGGGAGACCTGCTGAAGACCTACAAAATTGCCTTTCAATGCTTTCCCTTGACAATCCTCTGACCACTCCAACCACCCTGCCAGTGTCCTTGGCCAGAGTTCCTTTCCTTCTACTCAGCACTGCCTGCCCTCCCTGCTCATCCTTCCCACCCATCACATCTATCTTCTCACTACACTGAGAACCCCACCCCTCTCATCTGCCTACTCTATCCTTGCTTCACCCCTTTCCTCTTGGTAGACCAGCACTTCTACCTCTCTTGTCAATATCTCCAAATTTCTTGCTTTCTGGCTTTCCAGCAAAGCCAAGACCTGGGTCAGCCTCACCAATAGCCTTTTCCATACCTATCTCAGGGCTGATAGGAAGCTGAAGAAAGCCTACAACCCTACAAATTAGTTGCCCACCACAAACCCATTGCCTTCAACCTCAACAGGCCCTCACTACCACTCTGTGGGGCCTGAGGGTTGCTATTAGCTTTCCCTTCTCTTTTCCACAGCAGCTATTTTGAACATTTTCACTCTTTTTTCCAAACTTTCCATTCCATGACAAGGATGACTTGTCTCTGGGACAAGTCATCCTTGTCTCTGACATCACATAAGAAGTAATGGCCACTGGGTATGAAATGCCTCCCTTTCCTGAGCCCACCTCCCAACTATCCACCTAGTGACCTACAACCTACCTGCATCTCCAACTCCCTTTCCCATATTAAAGGAAAAGTGGCCTGAAACTGCCTGAGACTGCCTCTGAACCCCACCACCTCCCACCCTCTTGCTGACCTCACTCTATCCTTCAACCCTTCCCTTCCTTTATCCTCAACTGCTCCTCTACTGGCTTTTCCCCCACCAGCATTTTTGAATGTCCTTAATCTCTCCCAACTTAAAACAAAATTGTCTCTCAACTCTACATCCTTTCTGGATGTTCCTTCCCTTCAAAACCATTCCCAAGGGGCACCTGGGTGGCTCAGTCGTTAAGCATCTGCCTTCAGCTCAGTTCATGATCCCAGGGTCCTGGGATCAAGCCCCAAATTGGGCTCACTCCTCAGCAGGAAGCCTGCTTCTCCCTCTCCCACACCCTCTGCTTGTGTTCCCTTTGTGTTCCCTCTGTCTCTCTCTGTCAAATAACTAACTAAATAAAATCTTTTTTAAAAAATTCCCAAGAGTTAGCTACACTGGTATTTCCCAAGGGATTCTGGTTTTCTCATTGACTCTCTCTAGTGAAGAATTTCATCCATTCCCTTGGCTTCAATTATGATGTATATGCTCATAAGTTGATAACTTAAGATTCTTTTTCTGGATCACATCTCTCAAGGGTGACCGGCTCTCAGGATCTTTTTGGTCTTAATTAGTGTTAGGGTAATAGTCCCTCTGGTTATTTCTTCTCTGGCCATGAATTTCCAAATATTAAGGCATTCTCCCAAGCCAAGCTCCAAATCACCTCCTGGGCATATCACCTGGATGTCTCCCGTTCACCTGAAACCCACCTGCTCTTTTTTTTTTTTTATCTTTTTTAAAGATTTTTATTTATTGTATATATAGAGAGAGAACACAAGTAGGCAGAGAGTCAGGCAGAGAGAGAGGAGGGAAGCAGGCTCCCTGCTGAGCAGAGAGCCTGATTCGGGGCTTGATCCCAGGACCCTGAGACCATGACCTGAGCCAAAGGCAGAGGCTTAACCCACTGAGCCACCCAGGTGCTCCCCCCACCTGCTCTTTAACTATTACTCACCTCAGGGGAAAACACCACCATCCATCCACCCAGTTTCCCAAGACAGACATCTGGGCATCATCCTTGACTCACCAATAATCTCCTCTGTGCCCTCAGCTCATCACTCACAAAGTTCTTTGACTAGTTACCTCCTTAATACATCTCAGATCTGCCCTCTCTTTTCTTTTTAACATTTTATTTGTTTAACAGAGAGAGATCACAAGTAGGCAGAGAGGCAGGCAGAGAGAGAGAGAGAGAGAGAGAGAAGCAGGCTCCCTGCTGAACAGAGAGCCCAATGCGGGACTCAATCCCAGGACCCTGAGATCATGACCTGAGCCGAAGACAGAGGCTTAACCCACTGAGCCTCCCAGGCGCCCTGCCCTCTCTTTTCTATCTTCATAGATGCTGTGCTGGGTCACCATAGCAGCTTCTAAACTACATCCTAGCCTCATCTTCTTTCCATTCTCCAACGGTCCCTAGACCTTTTCAAAATTGATCTCTCCTTAAAAACTTTCATTATTTTTAGAATAAAGCTATAGGATACTAGCCTAGCATACTAGGCTCTTCAACACCCAGCTCTGGCTAATCACTCAAACTCCACGTCTGAGATTCAACATTCCAGTTAATCCCCTCATTACTTAATTAAAAGACCTATAGCACTTCACTTTCTTTCCCCTTTAACAAGGTAGGAGACAAGCTTAATGTTCCCCTGGAATCCTGTATAACTCTAACTTCCAAGCAGCTAGAATTCCATTCTCTTGGGCTTCTCTGCTCTAAAGCCACCCTTTAAAAAACGATGAAACAAATATATTGAGCATATGCCTGACCAAAATGATACAACTAATAAGAGAATGGAAATTTGAACCCAGATTACCCAGGACATTACCTCATGCTTGTTTATTCACAGACAAACCAATTTCTGATAATCCAAGATGAAGCACATTTGTTAAAATGCCTAATTTTGTGAAGTGCTTTACATAAGGCATTTCACTTACCTATTACAACATAGTCAAATAACGCAAACTACAGATCTGAAAATGTAGTTTGTGCAAGGTCACACAGCTAGTAAATGGGTTTGGATTCCTCCACCTCTATCTTATTAGCTGCTCCCTAACACCAATAAGTAGCATTTTACAACTGAAGAATCAGGTCCAGCTCAGGGTCACAGAACTAATCATAGCCAAAGTCAGAATTAGAATCTAGCTTTCCTTACTCTACTCTGCTGGACCAATGCTATTTTAGTTCCTGCCTTCTGGAAGAATCATGGTACCCTGGCTTTTTCACTATTTGCAACATTAAGTGCTAAGCTGACCTTCAGAGTTTCAAGGCAGTCTTCTCTGCTAGCTTTCTGTTGATACTCTGCCAAAGTTCTGTTGATGCCCACCCTGTGGTCTAGTCTTCTCCCACCTGTTTTCCAACAACCTCTACTCTCACTGCATCCACAGAATTATACACTCCTTGTCAGCACAAATTCCATTTCCCCCTGCCTCCTTATAGTTTTCTCATCTTCAGTAATGAGGCCTCATCTGTTTACCCAGCTCTAGTGGCCTTCCCTCATGGTTTAGCCTGGATCAAAGCCTCTTTGCCATCCTCTTAGAGTTCCTGTTAGTTCTTCCTCAAATATAATCCCTTTTACTTATTCCCCCATCCTAGTCTTCCCTCTGTGGATGTCATCAGCTCAAGGATGACAGGGTTTCTTTTCCTCAGGATTTGTCTCTTTGGTTTGAATCAGGTTCAGGGTAATATTCCCCCTGGTCATTTCTTTGGCCATGAATTAATTATACCCATATATTAAGGAATTCTCCCAAGAATGCTTTAGCTGAAATACACCCAAAAGTCTGGATGGGGTGACATATGAAACATGTGTGGGATTAATTGGACCATCTGGCCAACACCAGAGCCCTGAGTGGGAAAAGATCCAGAAAAATAACAATAACAACAAAACGTTAACTAGCAAGGGGGGACATCACCACCAGGGCCCTATGATGCTGAGCAGAGAACTGAAAGAAGGGCAGAGACTGTCATTACTACATAACTGACAGGGGCAGAAGATCCTTCTCAGAAAGGGAGTGGGAGGTAGGGAATTTAGGCACAGAAAGGAGAAGGGCAAACAGCTAGAAATAGAGGAACATGAAGAACTGATGACATTTAGGGAGAATTGACAAGACTTCCAAGTAATGATTGGCACGAATCTATCAATCCCTGGCGTCACAGGATTGTTAAGGGCTCCCAAAGCATTCAAGCAAAATTCCAATCCACTGTATGAATGGCATAAACATTTCCTCCCTGGGGTGTCATCCCTCTAGTTGAAGGCTTTCAGCAATGGGAAATGTGCAACCTTAGGAGTAAAATTCAATTACTGTTCAACTGACCTGGGTCCTGCAGATCTTACAATCTAATGTGGAAGATGAATACATAAACACACAAGTAGAATAGGGGGATTAGAGGGCGCGGCTCACACACAAGGTGGGGTACCTAATATGGAGTGGGCATCTAGGAAGGCTTCACGGACCAGGCAACGTTTAAGCTGGGGCTTGAAGAGAATGAAGGGTGAGTCGAGTACAAGGGTGGAAGGAACCACCACAGCTAGAGAAAACGGGTGGTTAAGGCTTCTCAGCTACCAAAGAAGTTCAGAATGTTGCAATAATAAGGGGGTCACCAGATTTAGAAGGGCTTTTAGAGCAATGTTGAGAGGAGTGTGGGCTCGATTCCGTAGGCAATGGGAAGCCTGAGTAGCGCCCTCTGGCTACCGTGGGGGAAATGCCGCCGTATCAGGGCTGGTGTACCGAGGCTAAGAGTCCGGGAGGGGAAGACTGGGTAAGAAGGCCCTCAAGGGATTTGACCTAAAGTAAAGCGCTCCTCTATGACAAATCGAGTCAAATATAAAAGGATAAAGTCGGAAGGCCACACTCTGAAGCCACAGGTCTCCTCCGTCCTCTCTCACCTTTGCTGGGCAAACCAAAGCGGCTCGACCTCGGTTTGCCCCATCACTGCGGACTGTGGGCAGGGGTACGGATCCACGCCCTTCTTCTCAGATAGCAAAACTGAGGCCCAGAGTCCTGTGGTGGGTATCGGGGAGAAAAAAAAATCGAAACGCCCTCCCAAGAGGCTGTCCGAAGTCACGCACAATCCGAGGGTACCGCGGCCTGCCCATTTCTCTGTCAGCCATCCCCAACCAGCCGCCTTTGCTATGGAAACAGTCCTCCCGCCCTCCTCAGCGCCTCAGTTTCTTCATGCATCCTGGGAAATGCAGTCCATCTTCGGTTACCCACCCGCGACACAAGCCCCCTCCGCGTTCTTAAAGACTACGAGTTCCAGAGGGCTGTGGAAAAACTCCGGCAGTCTCAGGGGGACGCGGTCACGACGAAGAGTCGGAGAACCCAGCTGGCTGGGTGGAAGAGAGAGGAGACGGCACCCCCCGCAGTGGGCGGCCTCCTAGGTGGGGCTAGGATCGCCATTGGCTACGGCGGGGCAGAGGAGGCGGGGTCAGCGGAATGAGGCGCGGAGCTGTTCGCCGCTCCAGGTGCTGAGACAGAGGGAGGCTCCGGACGCGAGAGCCGCGGTCGCTGTTGCCGCCGCTGCCGCCGCCGCCAGCGCCGCGAGAGCCACCGCGGGAAAGCCGGGGCAGTGAGGAGCCCGGAGGAGCTGGTTGCGTTACCGAACGCTGACAGCCCTCCCTCCTCTTTGAGGTCGGTGCTGCTGGGTTTGCTTTTGTTTTATGGGGGGGGGG
>ML101731.1:34573-69202 GCA_003697995.1 Taxidea taxus jeffersonii
GGCTGGGGAGGGGGGGAAACACCCCTCCCCGCTACTGAGAGAGCGTTGAGGAGCCTGGAGCCTTCCCCCATCCCCGTGCCTGAAAACGAGGCTGCTTGGATTATTGAGAATGGGAGGGAGTGTTACGGGATGAAAGGTTCAGAGGCAGGAGACCCTTCCCCATAACACCTGTACTGCTTGAGGTTACAAAGGGAGTCTGGGTGTGATGGATGAGACCGGGGGACTCCTCCTCCTCCGCTCAGACGTCCTGGGCTTATTGAGGAGGGGTTGTTTGGGATGTCAGAAAGATCCTTTCCGTGCCCACCCCTTTCCTGAAACCTAGGTTTTTGTGAAGAGGAGAAATGGGATGGTGATGGAGACAGGGGACTCTTCCCCCTCCCACTCGGACCCGCCTAGGTTATTGGGGGGGAGGGGATTGGGATGTGAGGAGCTAAACCGGGAGACCCCTCCCCACCGTGCTTGAAGTCGCCGGCACAGGACAGTACTGACAGATTCTTGGGGGTTCTCCATGCTCAGGGCCCCTCGCCTGCGGTCCGAGTGGCTTGGGTGTGGATGTGCGGTGGGGGAAAGTAAGAGGGGTGGAGGGAATCCTCCCGACCTCTCCCTACCTGAGCCTTACCTCCTAGGCCCTGTCTACCTGGATCCAGGCCAGAGGCCAAAAGTGGAGACGACCCTACCCGCCCCGCCCGGCGACCCGGCTCCTGCACCGCGGCAGCCAGACGCGGATGGGCATGTGCGGGCGGGACGGGGTGGGTCCCTTCTCTAGCAGTCCGAAGCTCGGGGCAGATGCCCCCTGAGCCTCTAGACCTTTGGGGCTGCTAGGTCTCACGCAAGGAGCGCCCAGATCTGGCTACCGAAACCTGCTTCCAGGGCGCGCGGCGGCCGCTTAGGGAACCGTGCTTTTGCGCTCTGCCCAAGCATCCTCCGTAGGACAAAGCGGCGGTCGCAGCACTGGCGGGCCTGCGCCACCCGCTGGGCGGGGGGCGCGGCCAGGGAAGGGGGGGCTCCGGGCGCGGCGCAGAGAGCTTCCGCGGAAACATGCCCGGAGCCGGGCGGGAGACAAAGCGAGCGAGCGAGCTCCTCTCGGGCCTGCGCGAGCCGGGATGGAAAATCCCGAGGGAGGAGGCGGCTGCGCCCTGGCTGGGTACTATGCCCCGCACCCTCTTTCCGGCACACCACCCCCTACGCCGGCCCGGCACCCCGTGTGTGCGATGGTAATCAGGGTCCCTTCTGGAGGGATATTCAAGACCTGTGACCACGAGGACACGGACAGGCGGGGGGCTCTGCCTGGAGGGGAGGGTCCCAGGATTCAGGAGACCTAAGTGGGCACGATCTGGAGGGGCACCATGACTGGATGATGCCCCCGCGTTCCATCAACCATGTTAGGTCAAGTTTGATTCCGAGGTTTGAGTGTGTTTGTGTCACCGAGTGTTTGCATGGGTGATGATGTGGGTCAGAGTGTGTGAATGTGTATGACTGGGTGAATGTGCCCGTGTGCGCTCCAGTGTTCATGTGTGTGTCATGGTGAGCTTGTGAATCTAGTTGTGTGTGCCTGTGAGAAGAGGAACCACTTACTGCTGACCTTAGATGTTGGGGGTGGGGGCAGGGTGGTAGCCCCTTCCACTCTAAAGCCACGGTAATAGCCTAGGGCCCCAGTGGGTGTCCTAGGGATTAGGGTAGCTTCAGGCTACTTTGGGCCTAGTCTGCATACTTGGGTGTGGCTAGAAGATAGGACTTCACAAGTATGTAGAGCCCTCCTCAGCCTTTCTGGGGTCTCAGGTCTGACCCTAACATCTGGTACCACTGCCCAGCCCTTCTCATCCCTCAGAAAACTTAACCGGCTGTAATGGGCTGCCCTGGGGCCCAGAATTCCACCCCATCCCCCCACATGGGCTTCCAGGTGGGGCTTGGGGTGCTCATCAGCACAGTCCCTTATGATGTGGATGCAAGATTTTGTGGCAAGACAAATTTTGTCAATTTGGCCTTCATGTGTGGAAGGGCCATATATCTGGGGCTGCTGATATGAGTGGCAGGTGGCCTCTCAGTAATACAAGGTATACTCACAGAACACAGGTGAGACACAGAGATACCACTATGAGGGGACACCCCTAGAGGATAAGGACAGCCCTCCCAGACAAGCCCATTCCCAGCCAGTGACCTCAATTTCATAGTACTTTTATAGCAAAGGTGTGGTGTGGCTTTGAGATAATCTGCACCAGAGAACCCCTTCCCATAGGATGAGGGGCTAGACCATTGTCAGTGGAACCATAGGAAGAGCAGTTACCAGACTGTAGAGCCACCATCCAGCCCAGCCCTGCCTGGTCCAGTGTCTGCAAGTATCCACTGCCAGTACCCACAGCGACCTCTACTGGGAAAAGTAGTAATTTTACAACTAACGCTCCTCCATAGTGTGGAGGTTCAGGGTGGGTACCCGCAATGTCAGGTAAAAACCACAAACCCCTTTATTTGGGGACTCCTTGTCTGCCCTTGGAATCCTAGGTTGATGTTCTTGATGGCAGTTCCTTCAACCTAGTTCAAGCAGTAGAACTTCCACTGTCCTTGCCCATATAGAAATATTTCAGGGGATACCTGGGTGTCTCAGTGGGTTAAGCATCTGCTTTTGGCTCAGGTCACAATCCCAGGGTCCTGGAATTGAACCCCACGAAGGGAGCCTACTTCTCCTTTTCCCTCTGCCGCTCCCCTTGCTTGTGCTCTCTCATTTGCATGCTCACTCCCTCTCTCTCTGTCAAATAAATAAATAAGATATATATATATATATGTATATATATATATATGATATATATATCTATATATATCTATATATATATATATATTTTTTTTTTTTTTTAAGAAGGGGGAAGAAGTATTTAAAGAGAGCCAGAATGCCTTTGTCCAAGTTTCTGTCCTGGGGTGGACCTCAAATCTGTTTATGAGAAAAATGTGTAGAAAATACTTACCAAGCTCAGGGTGTTTTAGGCATCTCTCTTATCTCTTCTTCTCTCACTATGATTCCCACCCCCTTTTCTTATTACAGTTTATCCTCCTCTCTTCCTCATTATCAGTCAATAACATGTTTTCAAAGATAAGCCTTCTTTTACTGGTTGACAGTATGGCCCAGAAAATGCAGAACTCAGGAGGCTATTACTAAGTGCACAGGACTGGCAAACACTGGCTCTTCTAGACCTAGTGACGGGAGTAGGAGAGATGGATGAAACATGCTCTCTCTTAAATCCTCATCTGGTGACGTGTGTCTCTTCTCCCAGAATTGCTCTGAAGGGATTTCACACAGCCACAAAATCTTTAGAGCTCCTCAAAGGAAAGGCGGTATTTAAATACCTGGTATTGTTCGTACTGTGGCATCCATGTGATTTGCATTGAACTATGTGACTCAGTATTATAAAGTAAAAATAGGACTTAATCTCTTCCTTGCCTGTTCAGAAGGTGACTGCATATGTGTGTTGTGTTCTGCATTAGAGAGTGAAAAGCTAAATTATCTCATAAATTGAACCACCTGCTTATTCTGATTAGAGAATGGTGCTTAACATCACCTACAGGCAATAACATTATTTTATGCTTCTTTTAATTCATACCTGAATCTCTTTGTCTTGTAAAACCTTTCTTCATGCTCATACATTATTACTTTCACTTGAAGTTAATCAAGAATGTTTAATCCTTGTACAGAAGCCAAACAAATTAAATATCAGCAGATACAGGAAGATGTGGGTGGTGTTTCTGTTCTTGGGCTCAAAAAAATCCTTGGAGTTCACAGGAGAGACGGAAAGGGGGTGAAGATTTAGTAAATCTTATGGGTGTAGTTAACAGGTTTCTGAGGAGATGCTCCTCAGAATTTTTCCAGGAGAGCTGGTTGTGTTGAAGAATCTGAGGATGCAAGAAAATAGCATGCATGCTGGGAGTGAGAATAAAGCCTTTGGGATTCCTAAATCCAAGCACTAATGCAGTCTTTCTGAGGAAATCCCCCAAATCCCTGCCATTGCTTTAGGCTGCCTGCCTGCAGGCAGAAAGGAGAGGAGCTGTCCAAGGTTCTGGAGCACTAGTTCAACCCCTCCAGTGGGAAGGCAGGATTTAGGGCATGGAGTAGAAGCAAGCTCTGAGGACCATGGCCTCTGCGAGGATTTCCCCAAAGCTCATCCCAGAAAGAAAGAGGAAGAAATAGAGCTCTAGAGGCCTTTATTGCATCGCTTCAAATGAACCCACTGGCAAACCCTATTTAAAGAATTACAAGCTAATAATAAGAGGAAACATTTCTGAGTCAGGCTTTTCACATGTGAGAATGTATTTAATCCTCACAGTCCTATGAGGTAGGTGGTGGTGGTGTTTCCACTTTCAAGATAAGGAAATAAAGCTTGGAGAGGAAAAGGGCTTGCCCATGATTATAGAGATCAGAAGGAACAGAGTTTAGATTCCAACCCATATCTCTGAAACTCCAGAGCCTCCTCTTACCACTATTTTCTCCTACTGCTATTGTTGAAGCCAAATTGAAGTTTTAAACTGTCCTATATGAGATTCTAACCAAGTTTTAGAGGAATGGATTGGGGACTAACAAAGATTCAGACATAAGCCATAAAGAGTCCTTTCAAATGCATCAAGGATATTACCACAATACTTTACATATTATCCTGACACAAGGATACCTGCACTTGATCACCAAGGAGGAGAAAGGGGATATAATGACCCTCATGGCCAGCATCCCAGGGTTTTCTTTCCAGAGTGGAAGAATTTCACAAGAAGCCAATCGTGGATGGCAGCAAAATGTATTTTTAATAATCTGCAAGAATGGGGGAACAATGAGGAGGCTGATACTATTTCACAGAGTACATGTAGAGCCAAAGAAATAGGGCTTATCTTTATTTGCTATGGTCCTGTTCCAATGCTGAGGGACACTTAGATTTAAGAGACTCCTTCCCTCTATTGCCACTCTCACGTTTTTACAGTAAAGTCTCTAACACCAAAAGAAAAGTTTGCATTGTTGTGAGCTGCAGCTAATTTCAGGGGTTCATCACATTCCTGCCCTCATGTCATCATAACCATTGTTCTGCCTTCATATGTTGCTTCAAGACTCCTGCAGGTAGGCAGATTTGGGGTTTGATATGCTTTAGGCCACATGTCCTATGGTCCTGCCAGGGTGGCAGTGCCAACTGCCCCAGTCTTGCCACACACACAAGAGCCCTGTGCCTGAGAACTCCCCATTCAGTAGCTCTTGTTAAGGTGTCTAAAGAAAGGAGAGGAGGAATAGATTTGCTTTTTCTCCTCTCTCAATCTCAGTCTGCACAATGCACAGGTAGGGGGCCTCACCTTTTAAGAAAATGCCTTGTATCAGGCTGGGTCTCCAATCCATTTTGAGTAATTCCTTCCCCCTTCTAGGTTGGGGCTTTGCAAGACTCTGATGCATGGAACAAGGCTGCTTTGCTTTTCCTGAGGGCACTTGCAGGCCAAGGACCTGGGTCCCCATCTGGGTCTGCTCTGACTCATATGACCGCAGACAGATTTGATTGTTTTCTTATTTAGAGTCATTAATTAATTCTCTTCAACATCAGAACAGCATGTATTAAGAGGAAAGCTATTTGTGGGGGTCTCTAGGAAGCCATGCCTACATCTAAGCACCATCTCCTTTGCTAACAGGAGCAGGAAATGTTTTTTAATTCTGGCTCTGACCCTTCAGAAAACTTAGATCATCAAGATTTTATGCCAACATGAGAAAGGAAATAAAAGTGTAATTAATTATTAAGGCTGCTATAGGCATTCTGGCAAAAACTGGGAAACTCAAGGGTCACTCAAAGAACAGGATTTTTATTCATTCAACAAACATTCCTGTGTCTGCAATGTGCCAGGCACAGAGCGGGGCATAGTGAATGTAGTCCCCAACTTGGGATAAGCTCTTTCATACAGGAATCTTGAATGGAAAGTGGAAACAGATGCAGAACCCCTGACAAGCAGAAAGAGTTTTTAGAAATGGGAAGAACCTTAATAATCATAAGCCATCATCTCTTCTTTAACGTGAGGAAAGAGGCTGAAGGAAATGAGGCTTGCCACTGGCCCCACACAGCCCAGTAGTGGCAAAGATGAGGATTAGAACCCAGGTTTTTAGTAATTCCTAAATTTAGTAATCCCAGGTTTGGTAATTTAGTAATTCCTAAATTTAATAATTCCTAAATTCTCTCCACTATGCTCAACTGATGCTCTGCTCACCAAATTATCCAAAGGGTATGTTTTCATTAACATAGGCTTCTTGGGTCTAATCTTTTTTAATTTTTTAAAAGATTTTATTTATTTATTTGACAGAGATCACAAGTAGGCAGAGAAGCAGGAAGGGAGCGGGGAAGCAGGCTCCCTGCTGAGCAGAGAGCCCGATGCGGGCACTCGATCCCAGGACCCTGGGATCATGACCTGAGCCGAAGGCAGAGGCTTTTAACCCACTGAGCCACCCAGGCCCCTCTTGGGTCTAATCTTAATGCAAAACTTAAAGTGGAAATAGAAACAAATCATAGATGAAATATGGAAAGAAGAATGCCCATTTATATCCATGTTATTCAAGCCACATGTAGCTATTGAGCACATGTGAAATTCACATGTGAAATGTGAAATTAATTTCACTTTTTTCTTTTTAGTTTTTTAATGTGTCTACTAAAAAATTTATAATTATATATATGGCTTGCATTTATAGCTCATATTTCTACTGAATGATGCTATTCTAGAGTGCTTCCACTTAGGGGGAAATATTCTTTACCAACTAAGTCATTTAGCAAAGTAGGTTCTATAATCAGTCAGCCTGAGATAAATACTAGCTCTTCCACTTGGGCTGTGTGGCCTTGGACAAATTGATCAGTCTCTCTGTGCTTCCATTTCCTCACCTGTGAAATGAGGATGGTAACAGAGCCTACCTCTTTGATTGAGTAAAATCACTTAGAAGTATCAGTGGCTGATACGTAGTGAGTGCTCAGTTAATATTAGCTATTGTTACTATCAGAAGGGGCATATAGAATCTTACAAGACAGGGACAACAGGAAGGAGAACAAGCAGACAATTTTCAGATAAATGAAGGAAAAGATTTACTACTAGTTAAAACATGATTGAAAATACTTGCACAAAAAAAGAAAAGAAAATACTTGCTCAGGATAAGCTCATGAATTACCTTGATGTGGCCCCAATTTTCTGGCAGATAATGATACTGAGGAAAGATTTCAAGCCATTTAAATAAGCATACAATGGATAAACAAATTAGCTAACTACATTATGCACAGGCCTTAACCCCTGCTAAATGAGTTGAGGAAGAAGATGATCAAAGTATACTTATAACAGATGACCCAAGAGCTCTAACTCTCTTAGACTCCAAGATTCCTCAGGGAAATATAAGCCTTAAGCTCTAGGAGAAAGATCCTGGATAGTAATCAGGCATATGTGAGGTCAAAGCTACTCTGCCATCCATTGGCCTTGATCAAGACGCTGTCGTGGCACCTTGTTGGCTCAGCTGGAGGAGTGTGCGGCTCTTGATCTCAGGGTTGTGGGTTCAAGCCCCACTTTGGATGTAGAGATTACTTAAAAATAAAATCTTAAAAAAATAATAAAAGACTGTCAATTGTCTGCTCTTAATATAAAATGGAGCTAACACCACCTCTCTTGCAGGTTGTGGTGAGGACCAAATCAGATAATGCAAATGAAATACCTCATACATAGTAGATGCTCAAAAAATGGTAGCTTTCATGAAATGGAATTTCAGATGTTCTTTAATAGGGAAGTTTTGGTGAATTAGAGAATTTTCTGTGGAGAATCTGCATGGTCTTTTCTACATTTTCACTACCACATTCTCCATCTTTGCTTGGTTCCTGAGGAGGGTGAAAGGACAGTTTCAGCTGATTGTGTCTACACGAAAATGTAGGATCTCAGTAACTTTGGGCATCCTACACAATCTTTCATATTCTTCTCTCTGTCCCATTAACACATGTGAGGTTTCTTTCCTGGGATGGTAAAGCAAGCAGCACAATGGTCATTGTTCTTCACCATATTTATCCTGAAGTTCTGACATTCTGACCTTAGTGTTTAGAGCAGTTTACATGCAGCTTTGCTTTAAAAATAAATGGAACATAAATCTAGAAACCATAGCCCCAGGAGAACCATGTTCTCCTGGCTCGGAAAACAGGCTCTGGGTCCACTTGCTGTACAGTTCTGAGGGAGAATATTGTTGCTGTCCTTGAATACCTATTCCTCTTCCAAAAATTTGCTTTCTGGACCAAAGAAATATATGTTAAGCTCAGTGAAGATTTACGTCAACAAAGCATGTCAGACTATAGAGAAAACACTCAGACTAGTTATATAGCAAACGTGGGGATCCCTAGAAGTATTTTGAGAGGAGAGCAACATAGTGAGATGTCCAGGGTCAAAGTGGTGGGGGATTGAGTTGGGGAAGATCCTAGAGGCAGGCTCACTCATGGTTCTGTCGAGAGACTCATGACTTTCAGGGACCTAAGAGTACTATGTTCTCTTGGGAAAAGTTCTTATCTTAAAATGCATTTTTCCTGTCCATTCCCTCTCGTTCACTCAACAAGCACAGAATGATGCATTTTGATAAACCTTGCTCTGCAAGAGCCCAGGGAGAAGAGAGAGGCCAATGTGCAGAGTAAACCAAAGAAGAAGGGCTGAAGTAAGCACAAGAGGTCTGATTAAGGCACGTTGGCTATGGTAGTTGGCTAAAGCTATGGATCCCAGCCAGACAGACCTGAATCTGAATCTCAGCTTCACCACCCTTGTGTGGCCTCAGGCAAGTGCTTTAACCTTTCTGAGCCTCATTTTTTCTCATTCGGGGCAATAAAACCTACTTTCCCTAGGCTGTTATGGCCATTACATGACAACTTATACAAAAGTTCTTAGAGTAATATTAACCTTCCTTTTTTGAATGCTTACAATGCATCAGGCATTGTGCTCAGCACTTTATATGCACAAGAGAGATACCATTATTATCCGTATTTTATAGCTGAGGAAAGCAATGCTCGGGTACCTTAGCTTGCCCAAGGTCACTCAAGCAGTAAGAGAAGTGGGACCAGGACCCCAACCCAGGCAATTTGACTGCAAAACTTTCTCTTAACAGTGATCACTGCCTCCCTGGTTCAAGGTCAGTAGGAACCCAGTGACTATTATTTTGAAAGAGGGCAAGATGATTCATTGATTAAATTGTGTAGAGGTCCTCTGCTTGGTCTTCCAGAGTGGATACAATATGGAGAGGCTCTGAGGGGTGAGTATAGTGAAGAAAGAAGGTAAGGAAAACTATGAGGCAATGAACAGAGCTGGGAATGCCAATGATGTGTTCTGGGGGCCCTGAAATGGAGAAGAGGTTTTCAGTAGGAAATAGATGTTTAGAAAGAAGGGTTTGGAAAGCCTTGGGTATCAGGCTAACAAGTGTTAGAAAACCAAAGAAGTTCATAGGGGAAAGAGGGGATATGAAATCTGAAAGCACCGATTTGAGGCAGCTCACTGAATGTGGGCATACAGTTGCAGTGTGGAGCAGGTGACCAACACACCCAAAGCCAGTTTGTGGAGAGAGTGGCCAGACAGCACCACAGTCCCGCACACCTAGCGTTGCTCTCTGCTTATCAACGATGTGCACAGCCTCTTCTTTCATTTGGTCTTCATGCAAGCCCTAGGCAGTAGAAGGGTAAGGAGGTCTGCTTCCAGCATCGCTGCCGGTGTCAAGTGGCAGCAGCATGGGCTGCCAGCAACACAGATGCCAAGCACAGCTGCAGTGCTCAAACTCAGACACAAAGCTTACTTAAGAGGACTTCTTCTGCGGGGGAGGAGGCAAAAGTCTTGCCCACTGGACTGAGTCCTTTTCTCTGTGTTCTGGGAAGCAGGCAGTTTTATCCTTTAGGCCATGGTTTCTCAGGGACACCCCTGCCTGGGTAGCTGCCTCCCAGGGTGACTGCTCTGAGGGCGGGAGTCAGGGTCATTGCAAATCCTGCAGTCCTTTTCAGATGCAGCACCTGCCAGCCAGTGGCCCCCTCCCTAGCAGAGAGCTCATTTTAAAAAAGGAAATTTTTCTGAATTTGCCATTGTGAATTCATGGTGCTTGTTTCTCTGTGAACTGCAGGGACTAGAAACCAGACCCCATCCTCCCCAGGGCGGGGGGGGGGGGCGGCGGTGTTAGAAGAAAATGCTATCTTCTTTGAATAGCTGCAGTCGCTGATGACCAGCAGATTTCTCTCCCTGGCTATGCTTCTGATAACAATGGAAAACAAAGGCAGGAAGGGAGAGGCCCCTGCAGTTCTGTGAAGGGTGTGAGGCAATGGGGAGGGAACTTTCACAGCCATGAGAGAGCTCCTTGATTAGTAAAGGAGTTTTGATGTGCAAGATGATAGAAAATGAAAGAGACCGTGATGCCGTACTATGTTTTCTCTAGGAAGTCATGCTAGGGTTCCAGATGCCCTCTACAGTTCTGGAAAGATAAATAAAGAGGTCGGCAAGGCCACAGAGATTTTGACAAGTTATCCAGGAACAAGTGCCTAGGGATTTTAAACATATCATTAATGAGAAATGACAAACACGTGGTAATAGAATGTTAAAGGCTCCTGTGACCACCGACACCAGTAACAATTAATGTGTGTCAAACACCAAACACAACAGAGTAGGATGGTGACTTCCGAAGGATAAAATCGAATTGGGAAATCAAAATGACAATAACAAATGTACGGATGATTCCAGTGGTTGGGCATCAGAAAGCACACCAGAAAGTATACCTTTACCAGCCAGGTCCCCGTTTACCTGATCATTCTGCCCCCAGGGTCAATTTTTAGATGTTCCTGTGGTCAGCCCCCAGTTCGGGGCCTAGCACACAGTAGGTGCTCAGCAAGTGTTCACAGCTTGCTCACTCACACATTTAACACTACTGTGTGCTAAGCCTTGTGCCAGACACTGGAGAAATGGAAGTAAACGACACATGGTGCCTATCCTTGGCAGGTTAGTCAATTCCAAAACAGAACAGGTTGTGCACTGTAGGAAATATGCAAGTGAACGTGGTCACCTCATGATGTTCCCTTCTAGGTGCTCCCTCAAACCTCTGGAATAAGGTACCCCAGTAGGTGAGCCAAATTGAGATCCTATATTGCCAACCTTATCTCCCATCAAGTCTGAGCAGGTCCCCCTGTAGTGTCTGAGGCAGCAGCATGAAGGTAAAGGAGGCAGGGGCTGGTATATTGCAGAAACGTGTTGAATATACACAAAGTGAAAATATTTCTCCTTTATACGCTTCATTTGCAAGACCCACTCTTTGCCTGCAATTAGAGCATGTGGCCACAAGGAGCTTCCATGAAGCTGTGTGGTCCAAGCAGGCAGGCTCCCCATGGGCATGGAATGCCAAGCAAAATAGTTTTTCAGTTGCTAACCTTCAGAAGAACATAATTTTACATTAGTGGCTCATAAAAGGATCGCCACTTAATTGGACCAAACCACTGTAACCTATGTATAGTGAGTGGAATTAGGAATTCATCAGTATTCATTTAACAAAATTCATGTGTTTCCACTGTATGCAAAGAGCAGCATGAAGTTCCCGCCCTTATGTACTGCCTCCTGCAAGGAGGACAAACACCTTCAGGTAACTGCAGTGCAGCGAAGGAAGTGGTATAATGGGGGGATGAACAGAGAGTGCTAGTGGCACAGAGGAGGAGGGACTGACAGGGAAGGGGGGGTGGTAACACACACAGACACGCACGCACACACGCACGTGTCTGACCCAGATGTTAACACCTGAGTCAGAGGGTTTACACCAACACACATGGAAGTGTGGATATTTGGGGACACTGAAGAGAATTGGGATTGGCCTGTAGAGTGACCTTGGATATATCATCTACACCTCTGGAGCTCAGTTTACCCATCTGGTCCTCCAAGGGCTTGGTAGTGGCCATCCTGACCAAATGGGCCTGGAGTGGCGTAGAGATTAGAGAGATGACCTTAATCTCAGTGGCCAAGGCCTGGACTTGTCCTAGCCCCAAGGCCTCCTGGGAACCTCTTTGTCTGGACCCTCTTGATTCTAGCTGAAATGCTCCAAGGGATTCCAGAGGATGGGCTGAGATGCTGGAACTTGCCATTGGTGAGGGGTCAGCCTTTAGTGCCGGCAGAAATGGTCTTGCTCTCCTAAGTCACGATTTGGCTTCTCCTCCATCCTCAGGAGCCAGGCGGGTCCCTCACTCTACCCCTGTATGCGCTGCCCTGCCCCCTTCTCACCAGCAGGTCTGAGGCCACTGTTGGGAAAGCCTTTGCCTGGTTACATGCAGGATGGGAGCTGGCAGGCCAACCTGACCCCCACCTCCAGGCCCTTCAGAAGACAAAGCCCTGCGGTAATTGTTTCACAATATACTCCCACGTCAAATCACCATGCTGTACACCTTATACTTGCATGTTATTTGTCAGTAATATCTAAATCAAGCTGGAAAAAAGAAAAAAGAAAAGAAAAGCTTTGCTCGGCCTGTGTCTCCCTCTGTGTCCGCCCTGCCCTTCCCAGGCCCCACCCCTCCCCTGTTGGGGGCTGTGGCTGTGAAAATGTCCTCCCCAGAACTGGTCCCTCTGTGTTGGGGATACAAAGGAGCAACTATTTTGCATAAATGAAAAAAATGCCAGAGTGTTTAATTTAAGCAAGTTGTTTAAAGATTTTAATTGCCGCAGAGAGAGAGTTTTAATATCAATACATTAGAGCAATACCTGGTTGAGAGAGTAGACAACACTGAAAAAGCCCTCACTGAAATCCCTTTTATAAGTCTTAAAAAGCCTATTTTCAAATACTTCATGTGCCCAGGAAATCTCATGCTTGACTGATAGGCTCTGAACCACCACTGTAGGCCAGAGGCAAGACCCAGCCAGCTCTGGTTCCCCATCCACTCTCACTCTGGTCCTTCAGCCCTGGGACCCTCTCTCTGCAGAAAGCTCATCCCTGCCAGCTGGGACGTCTGCTCAGGCTGCTTTTCTCAACTAAAGGCCAGCAGGCACCTCTTCCTGGGGCTTCCTCAGGCGGCAGTGAGGATAGTCCCGGCCTTGCCCCCTCACCATCCCCAAACACACCTGCCTCCTGGCTGGGGCCTGGATGGTCCCTTCATCTCGAAGGATGATTCCCCCAGGCAGGACTGGGCACCCAGGCAGGACCCCCTTTCCTGAGTGAGCAAACAGAGAAAAAAACTACAGAGGGCCTTTAAAACCATTCTGCGGAGGATGTCGCCTCCACCAAAGGAGAGGAGAAGGGGCCAGGCTGAGATAAGCAGAGCTGCTTAGAAACCGAACACAGAGACAAATCAAAACATTCATTGGAGGCAATAGAATGCAGATCAGTGGAGTGAGAAACAAGATGTCTCCCGTCCAAATCACCGCAGAAGATAAAAGAAATTCTCTGCCATGGTGCAGAAGTAAGAAAAGAAATGCAGAAAACATAAAATGAGATGACAGGAGGCTACCCAAAATGGTTCTGACAATAAATGCAAGTATTTAACACTCCCTTGTTAGGAGACAAAGCCTCCCAGATTAAATAAATACAAGAGACTCGAGTCAAATAAAACAGCACCAGGGTAGGCAAAGCTATACCAGGTAAATGCAAACAAAAGCAGAAGTGTGAGTGGCTATGTCAGACAAAGCACAATTCTAAGGCAGCAAGTAGCGTCAACCAGGATAAAAAGGGCAATTTTATATTCAAAGGAGCAATTGTGGAAGCATAACTGTTCTGAACATTTGTATACTTGGGATTTTAGCATCAGGACACTTGAGGCAAAACCCACTGCTGTTGGAGATATGAGATGAAGACATTGGGGGCATAAATTTACTACTCAGTACCTGACATCTGGTAGCCGGAACACGTGTAACAGCAGAGCGGAGTAATGTTCTGAAGAAGACTGAAGGCAAGTGCCGAACTTTGTAGGGTGAATGAGGTTTGCCGTGTTTTAAAAGACCATCATAGACTGATACTTGGGATATAAATGTAAATTGAGCACAGATTTATATACACAGTATAATTACAATCACAACTTTACAAACCCTAAGCCACTGAAAAGCCACTGAAAGAAAATATACAGAAAGGTTGATATTTGGTGTGTTTAGAAAGGTTCGAATTGAGGGATTTAAAATTTCTTTCCACTTTTTCTTCCAAATGTTCTTTAATGATCATATAATAGTCTAAGAGTTTTTAAAAAGTCAACTGGAAAAAACAGTTTTAGACTCATCCCCATCACACAGGATTTATGATTGTTAAGATTTGGATAAAATTAACAAGAACAGCAGACAGGAATCCCAGCAGGCCCCACACTGCCTGTGGCTCTTGGCCCCTCTAGACCTACCCAGTCACTCCCTCCTCAAAACCCTGGGCACCTGTGTTTTCCCAATTCTGCTCCCATCTTTTCTACTGTGGCTTTATGGCCCTTCCAACCTCCACTGAGAGCTTGACTGTGATTCCCCCAGACAGACCCTGGTCTCCTTTCTTTTCCCCTCCACCCATACCCCTGATGACCTCGCCTACTCTGGGAGAGGGATGCAGCTCCGCTCTTGTACGCCAAGGACTCATAAATGCATCTCTAGCCTCAAATTCACCACAGAGTTTCAAGGGTGTACGTCAGCCTGAAGACTGGATGTCAACCCAGATGCGGGGCAGGCATGGTGGACATGTCTACAGAGGAAATGGTCAGTGAATCCCTCTGAGCACAGGGCATAGGGATTGAATGGCAGGAAGCATTGCCCAAGGGGAAGTCAGTGATGAGAGCATGTAGGGCATCCACACTCAGAGGGAAAAGATGGTTTCCATGAAAGAATTAGGTAAATCAGCACCTTGAACATAGTTCTCCATATGCCATTAGAAAGCAGAGCCCACAGCTCTGATGTATGGGACAATGAATTAGGATTGTGGCAGTAATCAAGAAAAACAACAAAGTCAAATTTAAAAATCAGGCCCAGACTGCCTTGGCCCTGGGAAAGTTCATGCAGGATCCCTTGAATTCTCTTCTGCCCACAGCACACAGCCAGCTACTGGCTCGGCAGATAGACCCGACCCTGCCACTGAAATTTGCTGGGCAGTAGCTTCTGGTCTGGCCTCTTGACTTTTCAGGGCAGAACAGAAAGTCTGTAAATACCCTAAAGTCTTTAATCTACCAGCAAAAAGAGTGAGGATGAGATCAGTTTCTTAGCCCACTGATGTGGTATGTTAATTTTAAGGTACAATTTCTTTTGAAAATGACCAAAATAAACTTAACTACTAACTGTAAACGTATATTGTTATCAATCTCAGCTCTAAGTACATACTCTCGATGGGAAGTAAATTACTTTAAGAGAGCTTTCTAAAATTAGTACATATAATTTCTCTTGCATTCCTAGGTCTGGGTTGCTCTCCAGTTACCATATTGTTTTGCAGGGCAAACACTCAAGAGACTCTTTGGAAACAGGGTTCCACAAGATACTGTGCAGCCACCTGGCTCTAGAAAGAGGTAGGGCTAAGTTGCCTCTAGCAGGTCACTTAACTTCTAATTTGCAAACTCCATAAATAAAGTGAAGAGAATCATTCCTACCTTAAAATACTGTTGTAAAGAAAATCACGCTTCCCGGGGCACCTGGGTGGCTCAGTCGTTTAAACGTCTGCCTTCGGCTCAGGTCATGATCCCAGGGTCCTGGGATGGGAGCCTGCTTCTCCCTCTCCCACTTTCCCTTCTTCTGTTCCCTCTCTCGCCGTGTCTCTCTGTGTCAAATAAATAAATAAATAAAATCTTTAAAAAAAAAAAAAAAGGAAAGAAAAAGAAAATCCTGCTTCCCTACGTAAAGTGCCTAGTACAGTGTGTCTTGCAGCAGGAGCTCAGTAAACCTACCAGTTATTCTAGCAACAAGTAGTGGTTTTCAGCCTCTGTGACCCCGCTGTTGTGCCTGATGGACGCAAGTCATTCTGGGGAAAACTCCTGCGTTTCCCGCGGTTCCCAGACATACAGCTCCACTTCCGCATCCTTTCTCTTCCCACTCGAGAATCATCCGAAGGCACATGACTAAAATTAAAGTGATAATAGGAAAAGCCCCTAGAATCTTTGCTTATTTGTTTAAGGTAAATTGGTCCCGAGCTTGACTACTTTATCATCAGTGACAAATAAATGGGAATATACCAATGTCTAAAAGACAAGTCCCAATTATTTGAGAACCTAGTTTCTCAGAACCAGACATATTGTAACTTTCCTGGGACTCACAAACCCTAGCATCCCCCTTCATCCTGTGAGACCTGGAGGCCCATCTCCTAGCCCCAGCCAGATCCTCAAGCAGTTGAGTATCATAAGGGCCACATTTTCTTACTTCCCCCACCCCCACCAAACCTCACCCTCTCTCTGGTACAGTTCCTTGTCTTTAGTGGACAATGAATAAATGTTTCAGGAATAAATGTGCCTGAATTCTGGCCCTACTTTTGGGCCTCCCCACAGTGGGACTAGCAAATGTGCATGATGAGCCAAAATCAGGTCAGGTGACCCGGTTTCCAGCAATAATGTGCACAGAAGGCAAATGATTAAATAATGCATGTCTATCCACTTGACACGACATTTTGCAGCCACCGTAAATGATGTGCTCAAAGACTCAAAGGCCACACGGAGACACAGCGAACATTAACTGAATAAACAGACCATAAAGCGAGTGTCCTTGTGCAGCCATCACACACATGGACCCAGATCGAAGGGGAAGGCTGAAGAGAATTTATTGCTAAGAGAGGGGCGGGATTCTGCCTGATGGGTTTCTAAATTCTCTTCTGTGTGGCTTGGTGTTTACAATGAACAGCAGGAGATGGCGCAGAAAGGCCCCCACAATTGGAAATTAGTCCAGGACTTCCTTACAGGCACGTGGCCAATCTCAGTGCACTGAACTCAAAACGAAGGCTGAGGAGCTGAAATGGGGAAAGGATGCAGAAGGCCATTCAGGAACAAAATGTGGACTTGACCCAAAATAGCTGTCGTGCTCAGCCTCCGAGCCTGAATTAATCCTCTTCTTAGTTTACTGACATCTATGAAATTGATTCTCACCACAGAATCACAACCCGTGACCCTGGCATTGCAGTTGATAAAAAGTATGACTGGGAGTCAGTAGAAAGCATCTGTACCAAATATCCACAGAGGACCCCATGGTGGGCTCTGCTGAGACTTAGGTGCTCACTCTGGAAAAGGTTCTCAGGCATCTCTGGGAAGAATGAGGAAGGGGAAAGGGAGAGGGGCAGGTGGGGGAGGAGGAACTAGATACCTTCTGCTGCTCTCAAGTCAAAGTTGACCTTGAGGGTCACCTCCTCTACACTCAAACTGGAAGAATGGCCCCACTTTAGGTTCCTTTCCTCATTGCAGACCAGGACATCACTCTCCTCTCCTCTCCTAAGACAGGGCCCACTGCTTGGTCGAGAGAAAAATTTCTCTATGTTGGTCCTCAGGTCCTTCATTTGGAAAAGAACAGGGAACAGCATATTCCAGAAGGCTCATAGAGACTCACTGCCAAGAAGGGTAACAAGGCCAGACCAGTGTCAGTCCTGGGCTCCACCCCAAATGGGCTAACCTGATTGTGCTATACTTCAGGCCAGGGAAGAAGGGCCTGTGGTGCCCTTCACATGTACCCTCAGCTCCTTTTTCCTGCCCCAAGCTCTTGTGGAGAGCAGAAACCACTGTTCTAGAATTAATGTAGTAGCCTTGAGGCCCAGTGTCCTGCAACCTACCCAGGTCCTTCTCAGGAAATCCAGCCCTACACTAATGTTGCCGGAGCAGTCAAAGCTCGCTGGTCACTGCCAGAGGCCTCCTTGTTTTCAGAGCAACATTGCTCGAGCACAGAGCACTAACCAGCCCTCATACAGCTCTGACTGGCGCTGGAAGCCCTGGTCACACTGAGACTTACTTTGAGTACAGGAGCTGGCAGGCAGATCGTGTGGGCTGAGCCCACTGTGTCTGGCAGGAAAGCAGATAGGCCTTGACTTTGTCCACATCTGAATCCAGGTCATCAGTAATCCAGCCTCAGGGTTTCCAGGCACCCTACCTCAGAGTACCTGGTAGGCCAGGACCCCCCAGATTCATGACACAGCAGTGACCTAGACCTTCACCCATGTCTGCCTCACCTAAGGTGCAGCCTTCAGAGAGGGGTCAGCTCCCACAGGGTAGCTGAGACTCCTCTGAGACCCCTGAGACCCCTGAGACTCCTCCCTAGCTCAGCCAGGTTTGCCTGCTCCAGCCCCAGCCACCATTGTGTGCCGGAACTTGTGATAGACAATAGTTCCCAGAATCAAGAACCGGATGGATTGTGGCCTCTTCTGGGCTCTCCGCACATACCACGTCGTGGGCATCTGTGGCCATATACGCCTTTCTCTTCCAAGCTGGGAAAAGTCTGACTCCTTCCTTACCCAAGTCCAGGCTCAGGTGCAGATGGAGGGCTCTGTGATGTGGGGACCACAGGGATGTCCTCTTGCAAACCTCCCAAGCTTACGCTTTCTCCTCCTTCCATAATCAGAAAGGAAAAGAAGGGATTAGATATCCCACTTCGCAGCATGACTTCCTGGAAAGGCCCTTTCCTCCCTGTGACCAGTTCTGTTATCCTCCTCCTGCCCTTAGAAGTCTAGACTCAAGACAGTATGAGGACAAGAGGGTAAAACCACCATCTCCTTTGAAAGCCCAAGGCAAGAAGGCTCCTCTGGAGCAAGTTGTCAGGCCCTTCTGCTGCTGCACCTGCTCCCCAAATCTGCAGGCTGGGGCAGGAATGGGCTGAAGGGTGCTCACAATTTGCAAACAGAGGGAGAGTAGCTGTTTGAGGCATGTCTGTGGCTGTCCTATTCGAACCATGGCTTCCAATGCCCCCTTTAGGGACCTGTCCTTAGTCTTTCTGATCACAGTTTATTACCTTCAGCTTCCGAATGTCTTTTTCCATGGCCAGATCTTCTCAGGAAATGTTCACAGAAGCAAAAGGGCCTTCAGGCTGGAAAATCATGGGCCGTTCGCCACTGTAAGTGGAGTCAAGTGATTTTGTCTCCACGGTGATGTTTGTTTCCCTGCTCCCAGGATGAGGCATAGGCTGCTTGGATGCTCCAAGGCAAACAAGAAGTTAGAAGCAGATGAAAGTGGTCACAAGGTCACAGAAAGTTGAGGGCATCCAGCAGAGGGACAGGAAGGTGCTTCCCTTTGAGGCAGACCCATTAACTGGCATTGAGGTCTTTCTCTGAAGACCTCTTTCCTTTGCATTTCTGGGGCTGTAGCACAGGGAACTAGGGATGGGGTCTTCAGGTGAACCCCTCTTATACCTGCCCCAACTCTCCAAGCCCTATCTCTCCCCTCTGCCTTACCAACTCCTTCTCTCCTTCCTTTGTCTGATTTCATGTCTCATCTTCCACAATTAGAGGGGGCTGCAGAGAGTTCATGCCCTGAGGCCTAAGTGCACAGTGTGTCAGGGTCCCCCAGTAATCTTGGGCTCCTTGGCCTGTTCCTATGACTCAAAGCAAGAGTTGCACATATCCTGACCCAGAGTCATCTTGTTGGTTTCTACCCATAACACTAGATCTGATATGATCCAGTATAGTAGCCACCAGCCACATGTGGCTAAGTAATTTAAGTTCAATAAAATTCAAAATCTAGTTTCTCAGTCATAGTAGCCACATTTCAAGTTCTCTATAGTCATGTGTGGCAGTGGTTACCATATTGGACAACAGATACAGAACATGTCCATCACTGCAGAGACTTCTAGGGAACAGTGCTGCCCAGGGCTTCAAGGTATTTCAGGGTCCTGATTCCTTCACTGAATGCATTTACTGTTTTTCCAAGCTCTTCTCTGTCACCTACAAGTTGGATGACCACAGAGAAGTAGGAAGACCATCTTTGTTTAGATCCAACAGACCCAAGCTTAAATCTCTGAAACATAGAAGCTGAGTGTCCCTAGGATGCTTCAGCTTCTCATCTGTGAAATGGGAATAATCCTAGCAACCTAAGTAGATGGATGGCAGGATTCAGCGGACAAATGGGAAGTTCCTGGAAGAGCAGCAGCCCATAAATGTAGTTATTGGTCTCACTATTGATAAACTGTCAAACAGCACAGGCCTGAGGCCTGGGTCTGTGTGAGAGATTATATGCACACTCAGGTCAGGATTGGAAAATGAGTACAGTGACAGAAATAGCAATGAGGAGTGGAGATTGGCCCCTTGGCCTCTTGGGGACATTTCTATTTTTGGTGCTAGGGCCTTGCCAAATGGATTTTAAATCAATTGTTAAGGGCTTTTCATTGCTTCACAGTTTTATGAAACATGTCTCTCCCTCAGATATTTAGTAACTACCACTGGAAGCCCCTGTCCATGAGTCACTTCTATAAGAGCCAAACACAGTAGTGGGAAGCTGCTAGGCCAGCTGGGGTCAGCTTGAGGTCATCATCAGGAGACCCAGAGGAAGTGCTTTGTATGGTCACGAACTGGTTATTAGCATGACCTTGGCCAGCCGGCTTACCACCCTTTGTTTCCTCTTCTTCCAGGGCCCAATCCCCATAATGATGTAATGAATGGGGTTGTCAAAGATCAAATGAGGTTATTGAATCAACATTCATTTCCTTGTGGGTGCACCTGTGTCTGGCACTCGTGGGGCCTGGTTCTGCATGAAACCTTAGTAGACACTCAGCAAACATGTTGGCCGGGTAGCTGATCATATAATGATCCTATTGAGAACTATGCTACACGGTTTACAAAACTGGGGCAGGATTATTAATAGTGCAAGCGATAAGACCGTCTAGAATAGAACCTCTACTCTATTTTCACCTTTGTTCTACTCTCTGAAGTTTATTTTTCTTGAGGAAAACCTGCCCCACGGTCAAGACCAGGGGCCCCTGTTCCCTTTTTGGTACAACTCACTCACTCAGCATCCCTCTGAGCACCCTTTACCTGACAGGCTCTGTACTAAGCGTATGCCATCGTCCTCAGGGAGGCGTGTGTGGCTGGCTTCCGTGTCTCCCTCCTGGGCGGTGCAGAGCTCCCTCTCTCTCAGCATGGTTGCTTGTTCTGCAGATCCCTATGGCTCAGCATGAGCCTGGGCTGGGCCTTGGCCAGACACTGAGTATCCATCAGCTTCCCAGTGTCTAGGTTCACCCATCTTCATCTTCTTGTGGCTCTAAGAACAATCTGAAGAGCTTAGAATTGGATGCTTCCCGTGCGGCCTCCACCTTTCTGCCTCTGTCCTCCTTTCTTCCCATCCCAGATCTGTCCCAGCGGCCAGCAGAGCCACTCTGGATCTTCCCTGAGGACCTCCTGCTCCCCATGGCATCCGGTGGAGTTTGCCCCTAACGCATGCCCTATGCTTCAGGTGCCAAAGTCACTTTTGGAGATGAGAAAGCTGAGCCCCTTCCCTTTCCCCTGGGGTAAACCCAGCCGCTGACTCTTCATATGGAATCTTTTAACCTTCTGGCTGGAGGAGACCTCCTTGAAATACAGGGCTCTACCTCTACCCCAAGCAACCTGCTTCTTTTGAAAAGGAGAGGTCCTCTCTCATCAGTTCCAACCTTGGTCCTTGGTCACCTTGACCTCTGACTGGCTCACTTTGGGCCACGTCCATCCTCAGTGTGGGCTAGCCACCCCCTACTGAGGCTTCTAGATGCTCCCTCCCAGTACAGCTCTGCTGGATGGCATTACCCCAGTGGCTCCCACAGCACCCCCAGAGGCACTGCTGGGCCCCAGGGCCACCCACCTCGGCCCCCATGATGTGCTCTTCCTATGTCAGTCCGTTCTTGTGTACCCAGAGCTGCCCATAGAGCCTGAAAGCACACCAAGCTTAGGAAATACTAGCCAGTGGGAGAATAATGGGGTGGGCCAAGGCCCCATGTCCAGGCCTGAAGCAGAGGTCTGGGGTCCAGGAAAAAGACCCCTGAAAAGAAAGACCCAACCGAGTTTGCTGGTGGACTCCCTGTGATATGCCAGGAAAAGCCCTCCGCCTCACAGAGCAAGGTCACAGACAGGAGTGAAAGGGTAATCTTTGAGCTCCCTTCTGGGTTGTAACAAAGGCCAGGAGGAGGCAGGAGTAGCTGGGTCAAATCCTGACTAACAACTAACTCAACATATCATTTCTCTGAGCCTCAGTTTCCTCAAATGCAGAATGGGGTGCTACCAGTATACATCTGAGGTTATTGTGAAGATCTACAAATCAGGGTGAAAATGACCCTGAAGCCCCCTGAGGACTGTGACTGTTAACAATCTTAACTAAAATCCTATAAACCAGAGCAGGACTATGTATACGGACAATGGTTAAAGAAATGTTTCCTTTTGAAGGAGAATTCGACATTTTAACCTAAAAGGGGTCTCATGAGGAGCCCATACAGGCCTGCCCCTCTTGGCTCCCTGCCCCCCTTCCTACAGCAGATCTGCCCAGAGGAAGCAGACCTTCCCCTCTCTGTTCCCTGGAGGTTAAACGGAGACTACACAAGGAGTAATTTGCAGTCACCTCAGCTCTGTGGCTAAGGAGAAAATTCCCTCCCCTATCTCCCAGATCTTCAGCAACAGCTAAACTACAACAGAAACCCTCAGTAGGAGGTGGAAAGCCTCGCCTCCGGTTGGCCCCTCACCACAGACCCCTAGCAGCCGGGGCTCACACTTGAGTGACAATAGCAAAATGCTGTTTTTCCTCCTCAGAGCACTTGCCTGTCCTCTGCCTCCCACACCCTTCCAGGCCCTTTCAGGGGAGCTCTCCTTCAGTCTGACCCAAGCAACTAACCCTGGGCACAGCTCCGATGACCACCAGGCCCAGAGTCTATGGCTTCCCCAGTCTGGGGCAAGGAAAGAGGTTGATGCTGAAACCCTGAGGGTCTTTGAAGAATCAAAATAAACGTTTTCTTCTGCCCAGAGTAAACTGTACCTCCTACTGAGGATTTCTGTTGTAGTCGGAAGATGCCTCAGATTATCTTACAGTTACTTATCTCTAGTACCTTACAGTTTTGGATGTCAGAAATCCAAGATCAATTTCACTTAGCTAAAATCGAAGTGTTGCCAGGTTGGTATTCCTCTAGAAGCTCTAGGGGAGAATCCAATCCCTTGCTTTTTCTAACTTCCAGGGGTTGCCTGAATTCCCTGGCTTGTGGGGCCTTCCTCCGTCTTCAGAGTGTATGACTTCTGCTTTTACTGTGATCCCCTTTGTCTACCCTTGCAGTTCTTGCCTCCCTCTTATAAGGACTGCAGGGATTACACTGGGACCACCTGCCCAAGATAATCTCCCCAGGTCAGAACCCTTAACTTAATCACGTCTGCAGAGTTCCTTTTCCCCCCAGGTTCCAGGGATTAGGGTATGGACCTTTGGTCAGGGACCACTATTCAGCCTTTCACTGGCAGGTCACTTAACCCCAAGGCCTTGGTGTCATCAGCCAAGCGGGGAATAAATGCCCACCCCCCAGACTCTTGTGTGGGTCAAATCCAGTGACACCTTGGAATGTCCATGGCCCAGGAATGGAGGCTGAGCTCTGAGTGTGAGGCTACACTGCCTGGCCAAGCTCTACAGGATGGTGCCTGGGAAATGATAGTGAGGGAGGTAGTGTTGGGGCTCAGCTGTTCTACCTGACGTGGTATCTCTGGGGCAGCTGGTTTGCACTAACACTGTCAAGTAGGTCACAAGTTTACTAAGCGCAGTGCCAGAACAGAGGGCACAAATGCCCCGTGGAGTGGATCTGATGGCCAGGAGCTTCATCTAGGTCTCCTCCTTCTCCCTCACCCTTACCTCCAGGTAGTCACCCAGCCCTGTCGATCTCCTTTCTAAATGCTCCTCAAGCCCCTTCTCTCCACCCCATTGGCTTGGCCAAGTGGAGCTCCATCCATACTTCCTGGCTCATTGCCATAGTCAATGGCCCTATAGCCTTTTCATCGCAGAATCTAACCATGTCCTGCCTTGTGTGGCTCGCCCTCATCCCTGGGGGGGAAAGCCTAGCTCTTTACCCCCAGTTATGAGGTCTCTTCCTAACTCCCGATGAGCTGCAGACCATCAGAACTGCAGGAAGCGGGGGCAGGTGTGTGCAGGCAGAGCTGGGATGGGAGGGAAGCAAAGCGATAGGGGCCGGGGGGGTACTGTGCAGATGGGATGGGAGGGACAGGCCTGATCCCAAAGGTCCCGTGTACAGGTGCAGTAGGCTCTGATATGCTGACGGGTGCAGGCCTGAGCTGCATTAGCTCCTAGCTAGCTTGGCCACTGGGCAGGGCCCACCCACGGAGCTGTTGGCCTGGTCCTACCTTGAATGGGAAATGGCTTCTGAGGGCCGGTTATTATTTTAAGGTCTGGAAAGACAAGTGAGGAAATCTTTCCTCTGCAAATGATTTTGGCCCAACTGTCAGGATGAGGAATGCCCACGGGGGTCTGGCAGAGCCAGGGGCCATGGCTTGCTGGGGGAGTGATCTGGTCTCTGTCTGCATCAGCTAAAGACATGTAAAATGGATTCAGGCCCCCATCACCAACCTGAGCCACCACCACAAAGCTTCATTAATGCTTGCAAAGTGCTCTGAGGCCTCAGCTGAGAGGCCTCACAAGAATGCAGACTACCCTGATTCATCAAGGCCACCACGCCAAGTGGGGTGGCCTGTGGGCAGCTGCCTCCACGCATAGAACAATGGACGCAGCGGAGCAGTTAAATTGTGATTTTGAAGAATGGTCCTGATCAGCCAGCTCCAAAGCAGCTCAGCTGGAGGAGGCAGGCCTTTGCAGGGGCCACTTAACCTGCCTGGCTGTTATCTCCGTGCATTAAGGAGAGGCAATGAAACTCCCACCCCGCCAAGCAGGGGTAATGGGAGGACTGTCAGGTAATGGGGCAGGGTGTTTTTGAATCCTGGGCACCTAGGCTGTTCGGCCTGGCCAGGGTGAGCCAGAGGGAGGAGCGAGCGGGGTCTCTATCATGCAGAGTGTCTTTGGGCAAGTCCCTCAACTCTCTGAGCCTCAGTTTCCCCATCTGCACAGCAGGATAATAATCATCACACCCTCTGCCTGCCAGGATTGTCAGATCCAAATAACTCTGTAGCCCGTGAAAAGGCCTTGTGCTACAGTAATGAGATCAAGGGGAAGAATAGTAATAATAGTAGCAGTAGCTGGTAAGGACACTACCACATGGCGGACATTCTCCTAATTAGCTACTCGGAGCCCCATATTGTAGACAAGGGAGAAGCAGCACAGACAAGTCCAGTGACCTCCAGTTTCACGAGCTAGTGAAAAATGGAGCCAGGATGTGGGCCTAGGGCTGTCTGGCTCCAAAGTCTGTTCTGTCCTCCCCTCTCAGATGCTGTCTTTATCAGAATAGCCATTATGCTCGTTTTAGGAACCAGACTCTGTGCTTCATTATGATCTTTATTATCATCATTGGGGTAAATGGACCAGCCTGTGCTTGGAAACTGGGCCCTGAGGTTTCTGGGCTCTATTGGGCAAGGGGTGTGCGAGTCTGGTGTTCTTTGATCCTCTGTCTTCCATAGGAAGGGAAGAAAGTGTTATGGAGATAGAGGTGAAGTACGTGGGTTTTCTCGCTCAAAAAAACTCTGGAGATGCAAGGAAGTATGTAGGCCACAGGTTTGTAGGGAGAATAGTCAATAGGTGCTGAGGAAGAGTGAAAAGGGCAGGCTCGCACCCACTCCCTTAGGTTAGGCACTGAGGGAGCCATTGTCCCCACATGTGACAGATAGTCGGGTGTCTGTGGGTGAAAGAGCAGGTGGTCTCTGGTCCCCCCGGCACTGACTGTTCCTCTTACACTGGCTGATCCCCCAGAGGAAGGCTCTTTAGGCTGACTAATGGGCTCAGGAAATCCCTGCGAGGGGCATGAGAGCCACCACCTGAGAGCCTCTCCCTGTCTCGCTGGTGGCCGCAGCAGCTCTGAGGGAGCTCCTCCCCAGGGGTGCAGCCCAGGGCCCCTCAGCCCTCCAGGATGGGACAGCCCAGCCAGACACTTGCTCTGGCCCCAAGCCTCCCTTCACTTCTTTGCTCCTCTCCCCCTTTGCCGAGGCCCACCCTTACCGACCCTACCAGGGCCTGCTCTGTGCCCAGCTTTGCCCTCATGCCACCCTCCCTCCATCCTGCCTCCATGCTACCCCGCAACCCCCCCAGAAAGGATGTACTCTGGAGGCCAGTTCTAGAGTGGGTTCAGGGACGGCTCCCTGTTCCAGACTCTCCTCATCCCCAAGGAAGACAAGGAATTGCAGTTGTACACCCATCTTTGGATGAGCTCAAACCTGAAGTTCAAGCCCAGGTGGCATTTCTGAGGGGAGAGAGCCAGGGGTGGGTTGACTATAGAAACGGACAAAAGAAAGGCTTTCCTAAACCACCTGTCCTTTGAAATGCACTTTTCTGTCCCAATATGGGTTCTAAACTGGTTTGCAAGGTAGCAGATGGTGTATGAAGCCACAGCGTACACTGAAGCACCCGGAAACCTCCTAAGCTGCCTGGGGTGGGGGTGCTGTGAAGCTAACAGGGATGCTAGTCCACGCCTTCCCTGCCTGCCTTTTGGGGGATGTGGCCCCATCGGGAAAGTGAGTCTCTCACCCTAGGCTAGATCTCAGCTTTTAAAAATTTAGTGCAATTCTTTTTATATCAGATGGTTATATTTAACGTAGCCAAAGGCCTAGATTTACATCGTCTTGGTTAAATTACTCATCACTGATCTCTTGTCTACAACCTTTTTTTCATTTTCAGAAGGCTCGGTTTGCATAAAGAGCTTGAGTTTTCGTTTTCCTCCAGCCAAGTATGTGCTCAGTTATGTCACGGGCATCTTAATTGTGTCTCCACCTGCCTGGGTGAGCCACCCACAAGCATCTCCACTGGGCCCTCCGGGCAGCTGCGAGGTGCAGGGGCCCAGGGTGGGGCCCTTTCTCCCATAAGAAAGTAAAACCCAACAGGCCAGAAATGCACGCCGGCTGCCAGCCAGCACGTGCCAGGAAGGACTAAGTTCCTCGCCCCACTGCATGGTAGGGCAGATTCATGAGAACGACGGGGTTTTATAAAAACTCTGTGATTAACGTCTACCATTTATTGAGCACCTGCTATGCCCCAGCCACGTGCTTACTGTGTGTATCTTCCAAATAACTCTGTGACGCAGGCATCAGGCCCACTCCCTGGCTGAAAAAACTACGGTTTAGAGAAGTTGTGACTTGGCAAATGTCCCAGAGCTGGTAACTGGCAGCCGGGTCTCTCTGACAACACACCCCTATGGCTGGCTGCCTGTGTTTACTCATTTGTAGCCCACCTCAGCCCAAACACTGAGGCAGCTCAGAGAGAGCTGCGTGATGCAACACAAATCACAATGGTGAGAAAGTTACTCTAAGGGGACTCAGAAGGCAACAGGGTGTTATATAACACATGAACCTTACACCAGGGTCTGAGCTTCCTAGCAGCCAAAGCAAAGAAGGGCCACTCTCTTCCCAAGTTACCAGTGTTGGTAGCACAAACACAAATCAAACACAGCTTTTCCTAAGTTCATGTCCAAAAACAAACAAATGCCTCCCAAGTGACCTCTTAGGGAGGTTTGAGTGTACCAAAGGAGTGTAACAATAGAACAAATGAGTCCTCTCAATAGCCCAGGTGCTCAGGGTGGCGCTGGTGGCATGGGGAGAGGAAGGGAAGGGAGGGGTCATGGGCCAGCCCAGCCCCTCTCTCTGTTAGGTCATGGCAGCTGTCTTAGACTGGGGAACCCAAGTTCTATGCAGATTTGATAGTCGGCTCAATGAAAGGAAAAAGGAAGGATCGAGTAGAGAGATAAAGTGAGCCAGACTGTGATTGTATGAGGCCTTGGCATTTCTACAAGGAACTCAGGAGCTGAGATGCCTCCTCAAGGATGCCCCAGATGGAGGCCCGGGGGCCCAGCCTCAGTGCCTCCCCTCCACCAACCAATCACTGATCACAGGCCAGCCTCCAGGAGGGACCTTAAACCTGAGTGTGGCAGAGGGCGATTCCCAGGGAGGGACAAATCTGTGAGAGAATCTGGGGGATGGACACATCAGCCCTGAAGATGGGGTCTAGTCAGAAACCACAGAAGCCACTACAAAGAGCCTTGGGTGCAATGTTTGTGACCAAGAGCCCTAGCAGTCCGTGGGGGAGCCTTCCAGCCACAGAGCTTTTTTGTGGGGGGGGTGGAGAGTGAAAAAGTGTGTGTGCACACAAGCAAGTGGGGGAAGGACAGAAGGAGAGAATCTCAGGCACACTCCCCACTGGGCATGGAGCCCAACCCTGGGCTCAATTTCACAACCCATGAGATCATGACCTGAGCCAAAAATCTCGAGTCAGATGCTCAAGTAACTGAGCCATGCAGGTGCCCCTCCAGCCCTGAGCTCTTGTGGGGGCTGGGGTCTCCTCCAAGGATACAGGCCTCCCACCTGGGTTTGGACAAGGCAGGCACTAGGGCCTGCCAAGATGGCCTTGGAATAGAGCGTTGGCTAGGACACAGGCTGGAGACTTGGAGGCTGCCATAACTTAGCATGGGCAGCAGTAAACTGGGCCTGGAAACTTCAACAACCGTCTAAGGCACACCTACCTACACACACACACACACACACACACACACACACACACACAGCTTTAGAAACACAAGGTCCATCGGGTGCCTGGCTTTAGCAGTACTATTGCTTCCTGGTGAACCTGCCAAGGTAAACTGTTTGCTAAGCATACAAGGAGGAGGCAGAATGAGGGGACAAGTTGGGTGGCACCTTGTAAGAGGAAACCTGCCAGGGTTATAGTAGAAAATGGCCGTGGCCTTAGACCCAGACTTTGAGGTTTGCCAGTGATAGGCTGCAGGAGAGGGTCAGGGGGGACCAGGAGCACACCCTGCTGGGGAGGCTGCAAGGGCTCATGGAGGGAAGTGTGGGACCAGGAGTGTAGCCTGGGACACTGGGGCTCTGAGGCCCAGGAAGCGCAAGACGGGGAGAAGCTGGCCGGGGATGGCGGGGAGAAGTGGTAAGGATGCAGCAGTCCCAAGAGAATTTTCATTCCCTAACTTGGGCCCAGCGAGAAGCAGCTGCAGGGGCCTGCTGACCAGGCACGGTGGTGACAGCAACCTGTCACTATTCTTAACGGAGACCTGGTCTCAGAGTCTCATGGGAGGCAGGATTCCGGGCTCCATTCAGACTCCATTTGATTCTGCCTGGCCTTGCCCAGCGCCCTGGCAGCGCAGATGTTGTCGGTTTGAATCTGATGGGATGAACTCTTTAAATAGCTACCCTAATGGATAATCAATTATTTCGAGCTTTCATACTAAATCAGGCCATTGGACACATTTGGGGGCACACCTGCTGTATCTGAGCCAAAAACTGCCCTTTCTCTTTCACTTTGCAAAGCAGAATATGTCACGTTAAATCCCTAATGGTCTAAGACAGGTCTCTTGTGACCTAAAAAAAGAAAAAAGCTGAAGAGGTAGACTCTCCAAGATTTGTACAGATAATTTGTAGTTCTTTTCCAAGGAGGCTCTTCATTTGAAGGGTATAAAGGATCATAAAATAGAACCTCTTCTGGCCCTTTAAAACAAGTGTCAGCTATAAATATTTCTTCAAGTCAGGACTGAAATAATAGATACACAGCAGCCGTGGTCACACTTTTCAGATTACCTAGTTAAAAGGTCCTAGCAGGGAGAAAAATTAAAATGTGGGATGAAGTTTCCTCTGACGGATCTCTTGGAAACCCCCAAGAAGCTCGCTCTGAACCTTCCATCCAGGAAAACAAACCGTCTGCAAGCCTGCCGAGCTGGCCGGAATCCCAGCTGAACCTCGGCGTTGCCCATTAGGCTGGCTCCCTCTCTGGCCTGCTCAGGTTAACAGGACCTCGAGCCCAGGCTCAAAAGCAACCCTCCCTGCCGCCCCCCCAACTACAGACTCCAGGGAGGGGTCCCCCTGAGTCCATGCTCCCACACACACCTCTCTGACCACTCCCAACGCTTCTCCATGGAGTCTCTTTCCTTGAACTCAAATGCCAGTGATTCCTAGAACTTCTCTTCCTGGCCCTCTTTGGGTCTCACCCTGTGCTCGCCCCATGGGATCTCATCCACTCTTCAGCTTCACCTACCAGCGTGCTGGCCTCATCTCTGGCTCCCTATCTGCACTTTTGTGTCCCATGCACCAGTGGACAGGGCCACCTGGACATCTCTCCACCAGCCCAGCGACTACCTGGCCAACTCCGACTACTCACAGATGCCCAAATCCACGCTGCCACAATCCCCCATCTCTCTTCCTGAGGCATCACCATCCACCCAAGTGCCCAGGCCACACCCCGGAGAGACCTCCTGCCAGGATCCCCTCTCCCCCAGCCCTTGGTGGCATAGCAGTCCATCCTCCAGATACAGCATGTCCTGTATCCTGCCACCATGTCCCTGGGTGGCCAAGGCCACTCCCTGCCTGGCCGTGCTGCCTCTGAGCCCTCCCGCGCCCACAGCCAGGGTGACCTTCGTAGAACAGAAATGAGACTGGTCACCCACTGGACCTGATGTCTGCAGGATCCGGCCGCTGCCAGCCTCCTCCCACTCCCACCACGCCCCTGCCGGCCAGACCCAAGAGCGGGTGCCTCCCCTCGCAGGTCTTTGCCCTTGCCGTGCCTTCTGTTCTACTTGGACACAAATTAAGAAACAAAAGCCAGCTCCCATTTGTGAGGCTTGGAGTCCTCCCAGGCCCAGGGACTGCCCCCAGGAAACCTGACTCCATCTCCCAAATCCTCTCCTCTCCCGTGGGTGGGCTGCTGCGGGAGAGACCAGGCTGGGCCTACCTCCAGGCAAGGCTGCACGCAATTAAGGCATAGGTGGCAAGGAGTAGAGGGAGCCTGGTTTTGATAAAGAAGAGGAGACACAGGGGCGCCTAGGTGGCTCAGTGGGTTAAGCCTCTGCGTTCGGCTCAGGTCATGATCTCAGGGTCTTGGGATCGAGCCCCGAGTCGGGCTCTCTGCTCAGCAGGGAGCCTGCTTCCCCCTCTCTCTCTGCCTGCCCCTTGCCTGCTTGTGATCTCTCTCTCTGTGTTAAATAAATAAAATCTTTAAAAAAAAAAAAAAAGAACAGACACAGCTGCTCCTTATCTTCCCAAAGGCACTCCTCCCAAAGTTCTGAATTAGCAAAGAGGAAAGTGAGGATTTTACTGTCCCCGCTGTGTTTTCAACTACCATTCTCTATCATTCTCTGTTGTTTGCTTAGCTTCACAAAAGCAGTTGAATTACCAAGCACTCCTTTAAAAATGTCTTCATGTTGGGGATCTTGCAGATACTTGTTTACCTTCCAGCTGTAAAGACTTCCTGGGTCACCCAAGTCCATATGCCACAGAGTCCCATCAGAGTCTGGGGACCGTCCAGTGGCCAGGGGAGTGGGAAGGAGGCCAGCTCAGGGGTTCTGGCCCCAGGCCACGGTCCAGCAGCAACTTCTTCGGGGTCCCCATTGCCAGCAGGCCACACCAGGCCTCATCTGTCCCCTCAGATGAAAGTCATGGACAGGATGACAGAAGGTTCTCAATGTCCACCATCCTGGACCTTCCCAGTCAGCACACTAGACTTCTAGGGGAGCATGGAAATGGGGGATCTTCCCAATTTTGCAGGTGAGGGAACAGAGGTCTAGCTTTCACACTTGCCACATAGCAGACCCCTTTGTGTAACGTTCTACCCATTAAAAGTCACTTACTTCACGTCCTTGAACCTGAAAATGGGAATTTAACACACATAGGGAAGAGTCAGGGGAGATTATTATGAGCTGTTTCCAAAGGAGGATTAAATCCTTTTCTGGATCCATTTTAATACTCTGCCATGTTTTCATGACTAGCCTGGATTTCTCTGAGTCCACTTATCTTTTTATAGTTTGACCTTTACACAGGAAAAACCTCAATGATTTTCCACTGTTTTGAATAAACTGAAATGGATGTGTTTTTCTGAATGATTACAGAATGAAAAACAGGGCCTGTCACCATCCAAGTCCTTCAGGAGTCATTTCCCCTGGAGGACAGGGCTCATAAAACTACCCCCTCCTATTTATCTTCCAGCTGCAAGGACCTCGCCACTCATGGTCTATGCTCAAGGAGAGGGGGGCTTTGTCCTGGATTCAGGAGCAGGAGCAGGGCTGGGCCCCCATCTGCAGCCCCCAGAGTAGCCACAAGTATGGAGGCCTGTACAGGAACCCTGGGCCCCAAGCTGGGCTGACCAGACAGAGAGCATCACCAGCTCCCCAGAGGGCTTTGCCTGAGCTCAGGCCCAATAGGCTGCCTATTGCCAGAGAGCAGGTAGTCCCCACAGGCATTCTGCCCCGAACTCATGGAAAGTAGAGTGTGGTGAGAAAAGCATTCAAAGGGATGCCTGGGGGGCCCCAGGGGGGCTCCGTGGGTTAAAGCCTCTGCCTTCGGCTCAGGTCTAGATCCCAGAGTCCTGGGATCGAGCCCCGCATCAGGCTCTCTGCTCAGCAGGGAGCCTGCTTCCTCCTCTCTCTCTGCCTGCCTCTCTGCCTACTTGTGATCTCTGCCTGTCAAATAAATCAATAAAATCTTAAAAAAAAAAAAAAAAAAAAAAAAAAAACAAAGGGACGCCTGGGTGGCTCAGCCAGTTAAGTGGCTGCCTTCATCTCAGGTCATGATCCTAGGGTCCTGGGATCAAGTCCCACATTGGCTCCCCACTCAGAGGGGAGCTTGCTAATCCTTCTGCCTGCTGCCTGCTTCTCCATCTGCCTGCCACTCTCTCTGATTTAAAAATAAATAAATAAGGCGCCTGGGTGGCTCAGTCATTAAGTGTCTGCCTTCAGCTCGAGTCATGATCCCAGCATCCTGGGATGGAGGCCAGCATCAGGCTCCCTCCTCAGCGGGATGTCTGCTTCTCCTCTCCCACTCCCCCTGCTTGTGTTCCCCCTCTCTCTGTCAAATAAATTTTTTAAAAATCTAAAAAATAATAATAATAAATAATTTTAAAAGAAAAACATTCACAGCATGAGCTGGGACAAATCACCTCAGCCTTCTAAGTCTACTTTCTTTTCCATAAAATGGTAAAAATCGTAGTTACTTGTAGGATGGTAGGATTGTTAGGAAGTTAACAGATTTAAGCCTGCGAGTACACAGTAGATGCTCAATAAATGTGGCCACCCTGCCTTATCAAACAATGGAGAGGGAACGTGATTTCACAGTGTCTTCATAACTTGGGGATCCTCTTCACAAAAATAGGATAATCACAGAATATCAGCTGTGAGTGGGAACTGGGAGCCCCTCCAGGCTGATCCCTCACAGTGATGTCTCACACGGTTGAGATTTTCTGAGACACTTACGTTGTACCTTTTCTCTTGATTTTGATTTTTCTCTTCTTCAGTTGAAACCAGGTAACAGTGTTTATCAGAACTGTGTGTCAAATAAAAGCAGATTGGCTCTGAGGGAGGGCTTCAGGGTGTCTCTTTACAAAGCAGAACTCGCTGGTATCAGAGGCATGATGGCAGCCGTTTTGACTGGCAGAAATGTTTCCTGTTTACTTCTGGATTCACAGCTATGTTTTGGGAGGTAGATATAGCTGGAAATCTGTTGAATTTCTTCATCTTGACCTTATATATATATATATATATATGGTGTTAAGTGCTTTGATCTCTTGTGGGACAAGGGGGCTGTCATGCTAGCTATGGGCTCCCCTCTCCCACCCCCTGCTCTGGCTCTCTGTGTGGCCGCCTGTTCGGGCACCAGGCATTGGGCCAGCAGCTGCTCATGGTTCTTAGCAGGATACTGGGAGGTAACCTGACAGTCAGTAAAATCTGCCACGTCCTCACCATTCACTAATTGCTCATAATCTGTACTGTGTCCTCCCTTCCTACTGCTTTCCTAGGAAGGTGTGCAGCTCTCTCCAGAGTCTCACTTTGGGGCACAGCACTGCCCAGTGGTAACTGCCTCTGCCTCCTGAGCCTCCATGCACTGCACTTTCCCAGCATCCTCCTACCTCCTTTCTGCCTTCTTGTCTCCTTGCTGGTTCTAGGGGCCAGCCCTCCCTCAAGCCCATCTTTGGCTTCTCTTCTCAGCAAATGCCCCTTGGCTGCTCACAAACTTCTTGTGCCCTTACCCACCTTCTGCCTCTGTGGCTCCCCCTGATCCAGGCCCCCGTTCCCAGCTGCCTGTCACCTTCTCAAACTCATCATGTCCCCAAACACCCTCATTTCCATGCAAGGCACCCTGGCCCTGCAGCCACCCATCTCCAAACCTGAATTTCCATTCCCTGCCCCCAGCTCCCACCGTCAGCACTTCCTGATGGCTGCCCCACTGCCTGGGATCCCAGGGCCTCACAGCCACTTCCCCGAGAGGGCGTTAGAAATTCCATTTCGTGGGGACGCCTGGGTGACTCAGTAGGTTAAGCGGCTGCCTTTGGCTCAGGTCATGATCTCAGGGTCCTGGGATTGAGCCCCACATCGGGTTCCCTGCTCAGCAGAGAGCCTGCTTCTCCCTCTGCCTGCTGCTCTGCCTACTTGTGCTCTCTCTCTCTCTCTCTCTAATAAATAAATAAAACCTTAAAAGAAAATTCCATTTCACGGAGTCAAAAACCGCGATAAAGCGGGGCTTGCTTTAGTGGCCCAGGCTCCGGAGGACGTGGCACTTGTTTGCTGTGTGCTCCTCCGTTGCTGGGCCTGGGCCCCATTTTCTTTACTCATGACACATGGTCATTTCCACGTGCCCAACCTCAGTTCTGGAGGCAGCCCAGCCTCAGCACAGCCCCCATCCCTTCCCTACTCCCCACTCCCCCC